>CAJNDV010009846.1:64353-74846 GCA_905221635.1 Symbiodinium sp. CCMP2456
TGCTACTGCTACTGCTACTGCTACTGCTACTGCTACTGCTACTGCTGCTGCTATCGCTGCTGCTAGTATGCTGCTGCTGCTGCTGCGGCTGCTGCTGCTGCTGCGGCTGCGGCTGCGGCTGCTGCTGCGGCTGCTGCTGCTGCTATTGCTGCTATTATTTTTTGTCGTAGTAGTAGTAGTAGTAGTAGTAGTAGTAAGCGTCTCGGCCCGAGTCGTTTATCCAAGTTAGCGGGGGTACTTCACGCTGCATGTGGTTCTTCTGCTGACTGCTGTGCACCGTACGGGTGCTTAGACTTCTCTTTCTGCAGCAAGTACTTTGGATCTTGGTTGCCTTTTACGGGTGCCAAGATCCTTGGCGGCTTCTTCGTCATCTCCTGGGATTTCCAGCAATAGCAGTTCTCCAACTCTCAATGCTGAAAGCCCTGTTTTTCGGGACTCTCCCATTACTCTGGTTGCTGTTGAGGCAAGGGTTCGCGCTGAAGCCGAAAGACGACACGCTGCTGAGGCTGAAGCTGCAGAGGCCAGACGGCTGCTGCTGGAAAGCTTTGTGCGAGCCGCCCTCTTCGAGCTCTGCATGGTATACTGGGAGCGCCAGATGCACTTCAAGTTTTCGGATAGGCGCTCAATCAATGCCCGTGTCGCCGCGCAACGTAGGAACCTGCAGAATGAGGAGCCTGGGTGTGCTTATGCAATTTTGGCGCCCCAGATGGAGCAGGGCTTGTTTCAGCAGCTGCATGAGGATTATGGAGTCCTTGGCGGACTCTATGATCAAGGAGTCCAGGAAAACGACGTCGCCTGGATTAATGGGATTGGTGGATCCACCGACCCGCCCAGACATGTGGCCCTGCAGCATTTGGAAAGGCTGGCGACAAAGCACCTGCGCGGCCGATTTCATGATGACACGCTGCGCATTCTGCTGCCACGCCTCCTTGACTTGTGCTGCAAAACAAGCTCATGCGCGCCACGCTGCACCTGCTTTTTCCCGTTCTGGATGACTCTGGAAGGCAGGAGTTTCAACAGTGGTACGCGGGATATGCCTTGGGCATCCAGATCCCGATGGATGAGGAAGCGGATGAACCCGCAACAGCAGCAGCAGAAGTCGGAACCGGAGCTTCGAGCTCCTCCGGCAGAACGTGATCTTGGTAAGCAACTGCGGCCAGGGAGATTCCAGACGGTTCGAGCGAGGGCCAAGCGCGGCCGGCGGTTCGCCACCAGGAGGCAAACTGGTCGTCTTCGACGTTCCCTGAGCGTGTGGTTTCGCAGCTTGAGTGCGATGTTTTGTACAGTTGCGTTAGTGGGCAGTGCGGTAGGCTGGTGGATTGCCTTCCTCGCCCTCCCTTGCACTACCCCAAAGCCTAGTTGCTTACCTCAAACCCCCCCCATCCCAAAATAGGCCGCCTTGGTCCCAAGTCCAAGGGTGGCTCTGCGCTCAGGCCTACCATCGTGATGTTAATCACCTGTCTTTGCCATCTAATGCAGGTAGGAAGGGCAGTCAGAGTCACAGACGCGAGGGTAGGAGGCTCTCCCCACCTGGAACCTCCTGAAGTCAACGTTCCCAGACATAACAGACTTCCGGGTTGGACAAACCCCGACGGTGCTCCTAATACTGTTCCAATAAGAACGGCTCGTAAACGTGCTTTTCAAAGAGCCCAACGCCGCGCTGCCAGGCATGGTAGTACAAAGTACAGAGGCCAATGGCTTAGTGCACAGCAACTAGGAGTTACTACTGACTCCGGGCAACCGCGAAGACAACAGCAACCCAACCAGCCCGAACGACAGCAAAAACGTTTTCACTTTCTATCTTGGAATGCCTCAGGACTCACTATTGACAGACATGCAGAGGTACAGCATTGGCTAGCGTCTCCGGAGGCACAACACATAGGACTTGTTGCCATTCAGGAAACCCATTGGAGGCATGCCATGGAGTACACCTCAGGGCGGTTCTCGGCCATCCACAGCGGAGGCAATAAATCTGAAGCGGGCTTGTTAGCTCTGATAGATAACAGGATCCATCCGCCCCACAGTGTATTCCACCAGGATATCATCCCCGGCCGCCTGCTGCACATCAGATTAACAGCCACTGAACCTTGCATAGATGTTATCTTGATATATCAACATGCATGGTCGGTGGCCAAGAACCGATCCGCTCAGGAGCACAGCAAAGAGGCCTTGTTGTCGAAGCGTGCTGAGGTGTGGGCTAGGCTGCATACGTTGCTCAATGGTCTACCTAAGCGTAATTAAACTTTAATTCTGGGAGATTTTAATTGCAGTTTGAAGTCGCATAGCAACCTTGTAGGCCGGGGCCTTCTGCATCACACCTCTGCTCATGCCAGCGACGCGGACATGCTGCAGTCAGCTGTCGAGCAGTTTGAACTGGTCGCGTTGAACACGTGGTCTAGGAAGGGCCGACCCGCCTGTACCTGTGTACCAGCAGCCACCAGGGGACATAGTCAGATTGACTTTGTTATGGTTGATAAAGCACAATGCGATCAGGTAGCTCGTCAGACTAGGGCGGTACAGCTTCCTTTTGTGCCGATTTCCGGGATGCGCCATCTTCCACTCATCGGTAGTGTTAAGCAGCCCAAAAGGCCCTCCTGCCCGACTAAACGACATGTAGGCATCTCCAGGCGTACCGTAGAAGACCTTCAAAAGAAAGATCCCTACATCATCGAGCGCTTCCGGCTAGCTGCAGAGGCCCTTTGTCAACAGCAATCGTCTCAACCCACGGTCCGGTTGTTGGAGCTCGCCTGGAAACAAGCCCGGGAAGCTAGTCAAGGATCACCCCCTACAACTAGCGTTGCCATCCCGACACACGGAGGTTGTAGAAAGGCCGCCACGGTTACTCAGCTCTGGCAGCTTCGTGCACGTGTTCTCCGCTTGCCTCAGAGAGGCGGCCTGCGCTGCTATATACGTCTTTGGCTTGCGCGTGCCCAGCTGCAGCGGCACCAGCGCCAGCTCAGAACAATCTGCAGGCAACATAAAAAGGATAAGGTCAAGAATATCCTGTCCGATGCTGCAGCGCAGCCGCAGAGCCTGGTGACAGTCTTCCGGGTGCTCAAAGTGCTTGCGCCGCCAACTCCCAAGCGTCGACTACAAATACGCACTGAACAAGGCCTTCCCTGCAGTCCTCTAGAGAGCCTCAAGCACATCACGAAATGTTTCCATGACTTTTATCACACAGACACCACGCCGTTGACAGTCAAGTGGGAGGAGCCGGCTGCGCCACTAAGTTTCACGCTCGATGAGGTGGCAACAGCAGTTAAGGGCTTGCCTGCGCGAAAGGCGCTTCCGACGGCAGTACCGCCTGCTATCCTGTGGAAGGAAGCTGCGCTCAGCCTGGCACCCCAGCTCACCCTACAAATCAACAATTGGCTGTCCCAGGCCTGGAGACCACCGCCTGAATCCTGGCACGTTGCCGATATATTTCTACTGCTCAAACCGAACAAGCCACCCTGTCCTGCCTCCCTGAGGCCCATCTCACTACTACACCCGGTAGCTAAGGCCATAGCGGTTATCCTTAAACAGAGATTGCAGCCCGCGGCAGATCGACTGCTTACCTCCCTGCCACAATTCGCCTACATGCGGTCGCGCTCCGCACAAGATGCGCTGGATCGAGCATTTGCCCATTGTTGCTATGTGCAGGAAATCCTACGCACCCAAGTTGCCACTCCACACACCAGATTTCAAGGTTATACTGTCCTGCCTTGCCGGGGGGGTATGACCCTGAGTGTGGACTTACGTAAGGCATTCGATTTGCTTCCTCGCGAGCATCTTCAGACAGCGTTGCATGCCTCCAATGCGGATCCAGCACTTGTGCAGACCATATTGCAACTGCACTCGCACGCGCAGATGCAGTTTTCCTTTGGACCGCACAAAGCCTGCATAGACACGGCTAATGGGATAAGGCAGGGCTGTGGGTTAGCTCCCACGCTCTGGTCCATGTTTACAGCGGTAGTGATGACAAAACTCCTCGAAAGGCTTACCCTTTCAGAAATAACGGCCTTTGCGGACGATTGGCTTTTCCAATGGGTCATAAATAAGTATGAGGATCTTCAAAGAGCTGTGGACTTAGTGGGTTTTGTGCTTGATACATTGCATGAGTTTGGAATGCAGCCCAGCCTGCGTAAGACGGTAGTGATCATAAACCTGAAAGGCAGCCAAGCGCCCAAACACTTGAAGCAGTTTGTTTGTACACTACCCAAGCGGGGTCGGGTTATGACAATTCGCACAAGCCGGGGCAAAGTGCATCTACCGGTCGTCAGCAGTCACACGTACTTAGGTTGCATTCTGAGTTACGCCCGTGTCGAACAATCCACTCTCATGTATCGTGTTAAGCAATCATGGATTGTCTTCAATCGACTACTGCCGGCACTGCGTAGTGTGGGATTGCCCTTATCGCTCAAGCTGGCGGTTTGGCGTGCGTGTGCGTATGCCAGTGTTGTTGTATGGCCTCGACTGCATAGCTATCGGTGTAACAGAATCTCTGAAGCTTAAGAAAGTCGTTGCCAGGCAGCTCAGGATTATCACTAAGTCACCAGTACACCTCAGCCGGGAGCCGGCAGATGAGCTGCTTACCAAACTTTCGGTGCCGGATCCCACAGCAGATCTTGCTGCAAGAGCCCTTCGAAGACTGGTACGTTGCTGGTCAGGGAATGTGTCTGCCCTGCAACATAAACTGGTACACAATCGCTGGAATTTCCTAACAGCGCATTTCCGGACCTGCGCTGAAGATGTCTCCGTGCCACAGCAGTCTGCCCGCAAGCGTTGCGGAGATGCACAAGCGCGCTTAGTTGCAATAAACCGTGCCACGCCCCCGCAACCCTGTCCGCATTGTGGGGTATACTTTGACTCACTTAAACCCGTAAGGGTTCATTGCGCACTAAAACATAAAGACTTACTTTCGGGCCCAGATTCAGCTGCTAGGCAGCCTAGAAGAACACAGCAGGAAATGCGAGCAGACTTCATGTGCCACGCCCTGTCGGCACTGCCTGTGGGAATTCACATCATGGCCATCATTTTGTCAGCATTTTGAGCGGCGGTGTTGTGTTGTTTTACATACGCATGGCCAGACCGTCCCGCAAAATGAGGAGCCTGCTGTTGCCCCTACTGAACGAGACAGTGACAACACAAACTCAGCCGCTCAGACACCGCAGGGTGGACCAGCTGACGCATGCACCACGACCCCGAAGATAGGCTACTATTCCCGGTTACCAACTGAGTTGAGCGCAGCCTTGCGAACCTCGGACTGGGTAAAGGTGGCGCAGTATATTCGCATAGCAGATCAGAACGTTTGTCTGTTCTGTAATGGCTTGCCAGGCCTTCGGATCTCATGAGACATGCCAGGGTCCAGCACAGTGAGCTAAGACACATTTTTGACGCGCTCCCCAGCTGGCTCGAAGCAAGACGGCCGACGGTCTTCAGCCCGTGCAAGTGGTGCAACCAGGACTTTCGGAGCATGCATCATAGTCGCGTCAAACACACCCTTGCTTGCCCTACCCTCATCCGCACGGGCTTGGCGTGCTTGCTGCACGCTGAACAGGACCCCGCTTCGGAAGCTTATGGCGCTCGGGCTGACGGAGGCGCAGAACTCCGAGCTGCTGCACGCCAAGCAGCAGGCTGCACTGATGCAGAGCATGATGGGAACCAGCAGCCTGGGATCACAGGCCACGCCTATGACCCCGACGCCAGCCACGACACTCCCTTCGACTGCAATGCAGCCGCAGCAGGGTATGCACACCAGCCAGAGGGAGAACAAGCGCGGCACGACGGACCAGGAGGAGGAGGATCAAACGGGCAAGGGCCCGAAGTGGCGCAAGGGCCAGCCCAAGGGCGGAACCTCCTATGGTGGTTCGGGAAGCGGCGGCTGGGGCCGCAAGCAGGACTGGTGGGGCAGAGGCCAGGACAAGCACCAGAGCCAGAACAACTCCGACGAGCTCAAGGCTCTGTGCTGCTCCATGGCGCGCTTGATGTTGCGCCACGAGGATCAACATGCGATCGACCGATCGGAAAAGGGCTTCATCCTCTTTTGCCAGGTGAAGGGGCTTTTGTCAGTGGTTCCAGACCTCAAGAAAACCATCGAGGTATGGAACTACCAGAAGGAGAACTCGCCGGAAAGCCTGACGCTTCCACTCAGATCTGCCATGTTGCGCCAGCTATTGGAAATCTGGCACACCCGCCTGGATGCAATCTCCAATACGGAAGAAAGCATGGCCCAAGCCAGGGAGATGCTCATACTGGATACCAGCGGCAGGGTGCCCTATCTCCAGTACAACCGCGAGAGCAAGGAGATGGAGATCAAGGCCGACCGGGACCCCATGACGCTGGCGGATGCCCTGGATATAGTCAAGGAGCTCTCGGACCTCGTCCTGCTTCCCTTGACGACGTTGAGGTTCCATGCAGCGCGGAAGAGGGCCCTCCAAACCCAGGGGGAGATTGTCCCGATGATGCTGGAGGTTGGCCTTCGGACGAAAGAAGCGGATCGAGCTTGGGAGCTGTTTGCCCGCTTGGCTCACAGCGGAGCCTGCAGAGCAGTGGCTCTTACAATGCGCCAAGAACGCCTAGGCCGATCTGCTTTGGCGCAGAATATCCAGAAGATGCTGGAAATCTGTACGGGGCTTACGCCTAGGTAATAAGAGCAATTTCTGTTACAGCAACGCATCCTTGTTCGCGGTGTTGTGGACCCAAGCACGTATGCTCCGAGGGACGACGACCTCTGAAGGGCGTATCGGCAGCCGTCTTGCGGCGGAGGTAAGTAATTTCCGAAAGCGGAAGGAGGTGCTGCACCTATGGGAGCGGCTCCCTTGGAGAGCATTGCACATAGGATGGCGTTACCCTGCTAGACAGCATGATGTAGCGGAGTATTTGCAGTTCCTCCGCCCTCTGCTGCTCTCCTCGACTGCAGACAGCCAATGGGAGGCACGACAGGAATCCGCAGAAGGCCAAGGCATAGCTAGGGTTGATAAAGTAGAGTCTGGTAGCACCTGGCCCCTTTGGCTTCCTACCCCACTCACTGCAATCGCCCGCGACCAGAGCCTCAGCCTGCAGAATCTTGTCGATGCATGGCACCAGCAGCGTGGAGTGCAAGGATTGCTCACTTCGCCGCCCGCTTTGCTGCTGCAGGTCAATAGATTTGGCGTAGGGGATAATGGTAGCACCAAAACTTCTACGTACCTGACCCCGGAGCCTTATATCATGGTACCCAAGTTCCTGCAAGGCCTGTCGCAGCCCAATGCACTGGAAGTTGAGCATGTTCGATATCAACTAGCCGCTGCATTGTTGCATGAGGGCCCAAATGCCACATCAGGGCATTACCGGGCAGTGCTGTATGATGATGACATGCAGTTTCTAACCCAGGACTCTCAGCCCGCACAGCGCATTCGTGCAATCGCCGAGTGGAATCATTGCTACTGCAATTTCTATGCCCTTGTGTACATGCACTGCCCTGGTCCCTAATTAGGGTTGATAAGTGCTCTGCCTGTGCCCACTTGATCCCTGAAGCCAGCTGCAATCCACATGACTTATCGGTACAGTTGGAGCTTTCATCCATTTAGTTGCTCTCAATCTTCGGCACATGACTTTCTGTCTAGTGCTCCTAGTTGCTATATCTTATCGAGAACAGTATCAGGCCACAGGCCACGGCGTTCTCTCACATGGGGCCCTCGGGCCGGGAGGGCGTCGTGTCCACATGTTTGGACCCTGTCACTGCACAGGGTGCGCATAGGCGCCGGGATGCAGATCCTGCCCCAAAACTTTGACCGCCAAGCGAGACTCCTTGCTGCGTTGGGAAGAAAGTAGTAGCAGTAGTAGTACTACTACTACTACTACTACTGCTGCTACTACTACCACTACAATAACTACTACTGCGTTTATGATTGCTACGACGACGACGACGACTACTACTACTACTACTGCTGCTACTACTACTGCTACTAGTGCTGCTATTACCTTTCCTGACTAACTACTACCTGTTAAGTACTAGCTACTAACTACTAACTACTGAGTACGAAGTACTAACTACTAACTGTTAACTATTATCTACTAACTGCCTACTTGCTAACTACTAACTACTAACTACTAGCTACTGGCTACTAACTGCGAGCTACTAATTATGAACTACGAACTACTAACTAAGACTGCTGCTACCAATACTGATGGGGGTCATGAGACTGGGCCATGAGGCTCGTGACAATGAGGATGATCATGATGATGGTGACGCAGTTGCTCCTGCTGCCGCTCACATGAGGATGATGACAAACAGCTAAGAGGAATGTGTAAGGTCAGCAACAGTATTGGCAGCAGTCCACTGCTTGCTCCTCAGGGTGGTCATTCGGGTGGGTCTAGCATTGCTGAGGTGACGTCATCTCGCCTTTACACCAATCTCGGGATCCGCGATTTCAGTTCTGCGTTTACAAATTTAATTTGAAAGAATTTGCAATGAATGCAAAGTTATAGCCTGTAGAGTCAAAGCCCTGGCACTGGCAAACCTTCTGAGACAAACCGCTTCCAGAAGTTCCTCTCAAGAGCCGACTCTGTGGCCAGCGAGATGGAAGGCACGCCCCTTTTTTGCTTGGCCCGCATTGGGGTTGAGCTTCTTGTTTTTGACGGCAGATGGGGAAGATGAGCCGTTGACGCTGCCTGAAGTGGAAGAGGAACACTGCTCGGTGCTTGCCTCGGAACTCTATGAGAGGCATGCGAGAAAGGACAAGGCTTTTGGAGTGATTGGGGGTGCGACTCGAGGCTTGGCGCGCAGAGTGGGACAAAGCTGATATTGAACTGGTCCCTGCCCCAGCTTCTCTTTGAAAGCCTATTGTCTTGGCTGTCTTGTTTGGCTCACCTGTTGCACATGTATTGCTTTGGAGATGCCTCGAAGAGGCCTCGCGGGGCCTCAGGGCTCTGACCAGTTCTGGCAGGGTCGCCTATGTGTCCAGCCATGGATAGGCCGTGGCGACACTGAGGCACATGAGCAAAAGCATCATTGACAGGCTGCTGGATTCCCAGTACACACAAGAAACCTTGCGTGATGAGGACTGCTGGGCAGAAACTCAGTGCGACTCCACACAACCAGATTCAGAGCTGCGTCCAGCCAAACTTTGGGATGTGGAGCCGACACCTGGCCACGACGTGTGCACTACAGATGAAGATGTGGAAACCACGGCGAGCGAGGCGGATGACAAGGAGGACCACAGGCTCGAGGTGCCTTTTCGCGGCATTCGTGAAGTGGCGGAGGCCGACATTGCTGCCGGGTGCAATGCTGCAGCTCTGCGAAGCAGCGAAGATTTGGAGCTTTGCTTGCGAAGGCTTGGTGGTCTGGGTCACAGCCCTCTTCATCCCCCTCCTCCGCGCAGCTTCGCAAGACAAGCCGAGGCCATACGATACCTTGAGGGTCTCCTTGCTCAGGGGGTTTACCGGCTACATCAGCTTGGCCTTTACTCCCGCGAGTTTTCTTCCTCGGGCTGCAGACGCTTCCTTGTCGATACAAAAGTGGGCTTTGCGCTGGAATCCGCACCGAGCTCGCAGCAGTGTGATCAGGTGTTCGACAAATTGCCGCAAAAACATCTGTACGAGGTGTTGATGGAGACACAGCCCTGCTGGCTTTATTTTGATTTGGAGTTTCATAGATGTGTGAACCCCAACCTCGATCCGGGCAAAGTTATCTCGGCGTTCTACGATCTCCTGAACCAGTTCTGTCTCTCAACCTTTGGATTGACATTGGATACAGACAACCTCTTTGAACTCGATTCGACCACAGAAGAAAAGTTTTCCAAGCACGTGATTGCCAAACGTTTGCAGACGGACAGTGGAATGGGCGGGCAGTACCACTTCCAGTCGCTGGCATTCCCGAACAATGCTCAAGCAGGGTTCTTTGTCAAGAAGTTCATGGACTTTGTGCGGCAGCAGCGTTTGGCCACTCTGTTGCACTCACAACTCGGCTTACCGGCAAGTTGAGCTCGGCATGCTAAGGCGCGAAGATGCGCTGCCAGCTTGCTTTTCGCCCGGGCGAAGCCCAAAAAGCAGAAGGAGAATCAGAAAGCACCTGCGAAGGATGAGGATCCAGCAGCAGAGACTCTTGTCAGTTTCACGCTACCATGTGGTTATGTGTAGTTGTGCGCAGGTGAATTGGATTTGGAACCACCCTCTGCTTGCTTGGGTTCGCGTTGGCACGAAAGCCTTGAGCGCAAGGAATGCCTCGGCGGATGAAGCTGCAGGATCACCTCCGTCTGAGGTTCCAGTCGTCGACGAATCCGTGTCTCCTCCCCGCGGTTGATTAGAGGGTGGGCCAAGCGTGGCAAATCCATTGCGTGATGCAGGTATACTCGAAATCGGTGCTTTCGGGTGCTGTTCAGCTCCAAGCATCTTGGCAAACATGCACGCACGTGCGCGCACACGCCAACATGCTGACACAGTCACACTCCAGCCTCCATGGCATGGTGCCGATGCCAGCCAGCCAGCCAGCTTAGTCGTAGTGGTAGTGGCAGTGGCAGTAGTAGTAGTAG
>CAJNDV010009857.1:0-10451 GCA_905221635.1 Symbiodinium sp. CCMP2456
GGGGGGTTATTAAAGCGAAGTTAACATTATTGTGTAAATCTGCGAAGCATCGAGGAAGATGGACGCTGGGCATCACAGCAGCTCATCGGTTTAGGGTTAGGGGTTGAGGGTAGGCACCACAGCAGCTGATCAGCAGCATTTCAGCTCAGGCCAGAAAGAGGAGAAGAAAAGACAACCACGGAGTTCAAGGAGGAAGAAAGTCCCAAGAAGGTGTGTAGTGGGCATTGGAGTGTCCCTGAACCCTGAACCCCTAAACCCCTAGACGTTGCAAAGCCTTTGAACAAACCCGATTGTGAAACCCGTCAAAATCGTTCGGAAACCAGATTCTGGTATGTGAGGCAGAAAGCCATCTAGAACAGATTAAACCTTACACCCTTACCCCCTACACCCAAAACCCCTGAACCCCCAAACCCGTAAACCCCAAGCCACTCACAACCTTACCAATTTCTGAACCAATTTCCCTTTTAGCCACCCCACCCCACCCAGCTCTAGCCTCAGCCCCCCACACCCGACCCCCCCAGCCCAGCCCGCCCATCAAGTTCCAAAAGCAGAAAGGTCAAAAAGTGTTCAGCCAAACCTGGCCTTTGTTCACTTTAAACCGCCCCGAAACTCAATTTCTGTCCCAGCCCTCAACCCTCAGCCCAGCCCCAAGTTCAAACTCAGGTTCCACAAAAAAACCGTTTTGGTCAAAACTTATTGGCACCCAAACCCTTCACAACTTCAAAATAAAACCCTAGACTCTTGGAGGTTTAGGGGTGTAGGGTTCTGGGTTTGGGGCACTTTAGACTCCCTACACAAAGGTAAACCAAGTTAAAGGAAACTACAGGTGGGGAGTTTAGGATTTTTAAGGGCTTCTATAAGGCTTCCATAAGGTATATAGACCTTCTATAAGGCTCCTATAACGGTAACTAACCCACATGAAAATGTCCTAGACCGAGTCCTTCGGCTTCGAGCAGTCAGGCATCGCGGCGCAAGATGGGATGCTCCCTCAGGCATACGCCAGGCTAGACTAGGGTTTAAGGCCTAAGCCCTATAGACCCTAGCTATAAGGGCTTCTAGGAGGATTCAGGGTTCAGGATTTACAAGGTCTTGCAAGGCCTTACTAGAATAAGGTCTTCATTATTGCGCCCTAAACCCTAAACCCTGTTAGGTTTAGGGTTTAGGGTCGTGCTATTAGGCTTCAGAAATAAGGCTTTGTAGGGTCTTGTTTGCCTGAAGGATGCCGAGGGCTCAGAGTTCCTGAACACCGAACCCACGCAGCAAAACTATAGACGCCTTAATAGTCAGACTAGGGTTTTGGGGGTTAGGGCTTAGGGACTTAACATAGGGACCTTAATGATTAGACTAGGGTTTTGGGGGTTAGGGCTTAGGGACTTAACATAGGGACCTTAATAGTCAGACTAGGGTTTGGGAGGTTTAGGGTTTAGGGACTTAACATAGGGACCTTAATGATTATACTAGGGTTTGGGGGTTTAGGGTTTAGGGGCTTAATATAGATGCTTTAACAGTTAGACTAGGGTTTTGGGGGTTTGGGTTTAGGGCTTAGGGGCCAAATATAGACGCCTGAATAATCGGACTAGGGTGTGGGGGTTTAGGGTTTAGGGTTTAGGGTTTAGGGTTTAGGGTTTAGGGGCTTAACATAGGGACCTTAATGATTACACTAGGGTTTTGGGGTGTACTATACTATGAATATAATAAGGAGCCCCCCCCAATGGCTTGGTAATTATTTAGGCCCCTTTATTAAGCCCCTAAACCACCCTTTTTGAATGAACAGCCCCAAATGGCGATGTGGGGCCTTAAGTTAATAGTCCGAATATCCTATATTAAACAGCAAAAGCCCGAAACAAGCCCTTCTAAACTCTTACAGAACCCTTCCAGGAGCCTTTAAAGGAATCTCGAAGGAACAGTACGACGATGATATTAAGCCCCCCTTTGCCCAAAACCCAAAACGCCCTAAACCCTAAACCCTAAACGCCCTGACCACAAAACACCCTAAACGTCCTAAACAAAAATAACCCTAAACCCTAAACCCTAAACCCGTACATCACGCGACGGCCTGGGTATCTCTGCCTGTTTGCCGGTTCTGCGAAGCCCTAATTGGAACATGTTCGGAGCCGTGAAGCACTAAACGAACCCTTATCAAGAACATATAAAAAATTTCCCTTTTACGGAACCTTAAGGAATAGTGTGATAATTACATTCAGCACACCTCCATAATTAGGCCTGTTGTTTTGTTTTGTTTTTGTCAGTTGGTGGGGTCTCCCCAAGGCACCACGGTCAAGGCATGCGGGGTTTACGGTTTAGGGTTTTTACTTGGAGGGTCGGGGGACCTAGTAACTAGTACTTATAACTCTCCTTCGTATCTACTTACTAAGTCCCCCGACCCTCCAAGTACTATCGGGGCCTATGTCCCTACTTTACCCTTTCCTATGCTGCCCGATAATATACGACAATAACTGCCCTATTCTAATCATGAAGGCCTCTTTACACTAAACCCTAAGCCGAGCCGCAGAAGTGAATGTAATTCGCAATCCACCCTTGCGGCCGCGTTGACGACTTCGCCGGGCCTCATGCGGTTTTTAGGTTTTCGGGCTTAGGGCTTACGGCTTTAGGGTTTAGGTTTAGGGTAGGGTTTAAGGTACTCTTTTACTGATGCACTGGCATGTTTACGGCTTATAGCCATGTAAGAGCTTCGTAATATATTGGCAACAGTTTCGAAACGTGGACTCATAGTGCGACGAGAGTTGACCACACATCTCACCCAGGGGATAGTGAGGGAATCTTCTGCGACTACCGTTACACAAATGACAAGTTTCTCATGCTTTGCCTTCTCTAGGATCAAGTCTTGTTCTCCACGAGGAATGTCGCCAGTCAGAGCAAAGGCTTGAACGCCCATCCTGTTGAGCTCTGCAGCAAGTGTTTCAGCAATCTTCGAGGAAGGGTCGAAATACAGCGTCACGCCAAGATGGTGATATGCAGTGTGCTTGTCATGGAGATCTGAAAGAATTTGGGCAGAGACGGTTAGGACCTCTTCAAGCAGACTTTCGTTGTGGATCTGATGAGGGACCCCTTTGGCACGAACATGCACGATGCCGTAGCGTGCGAATTCTGCAGGGTCCACTGCAGCAGACATGGCACAAACAGGAATCAAGTCCTTGTGCTTCATGATATACGGCAGAAAGGATTTCCTTGGACTTGTTCTCTTGTGAATTTCGTCAGCCACAATCAGAGCACACCTCAACGCAAGGAAAATTATTTAGGCACTATGGTTTCTTGGGAGAACTCCTTCTCAGTAGCCTTCAAACACAGGGCTGCTGTAGCGGAACAGGCTTATAAAAAACTTAGGCTCCTATGGAATAGTTCCCTGCCACAGAGAGTAAAGCTACGTATATTTCAGTCCACTTTTCCCGCAGTCCTTACGTACGGGCTAGATGCATTTACCCTGGATGACAAATCACTTCATAGGATAGATGGGTGCTACTATCGATTTCTCCGCAGAATAGTCAACCTTCCCGCTACCTATATCTCCAGGATTCCCAACAGCGTGGTTTATGTCAAGGCAAACAAACCACAACTCCCTTCTGAATCCTTGAGAAACCTTCAGCTTAAGCTCCTAACTGACGTATTTGTTGCCCCGATAACTGATCCCATTCATAATGTTGTTTTATCAGCGGCTTTCAGGGATAGAATCATCACCAAGGGTCGAAGAAGAGGCAGGGGTTCTGGATGGTTGGAGGTCACTACCAAGAGAGAATTTCCAATCATTTGGAAATCAGACCATACCGCCAGATTCCCTCATCACCAGTATATAGGCATAAAGCGAAAGCTCCGCTCTCTTTCTTCAGGGCAAGCGCCAAAGTGCGCCAGACCACAGCGCACACGGCACTAGCAAAAAGAGCTTTGTAAGGGCTATATAAGCATTCTCGTCGGTCCTGCAAGTAAGTCCGAGCTAGAGGGTTCAGGGCTCGTGGAAACACAGAACAGGAAAGACCTACAGTCCGTTGGTGCTGCAGGGCCACTACAATTCAGGGGGCTAATTAATAAGAATAAGGTTGTGGGGCCTAAAGGGATGCTTATAACCCTAAACTCTACACCCAAGCCTCCTCAACCTCTAAACCCTAAACCCCAAACTGCGAGACCCCAAGCCCGACACCCCCTTCACCTCGCAGCCTTTAACCCTCATCCTGAAACTTTACAACCTTCTACGTTACAAGAACCATGAAAGGATCCCTGTAAACACCCCTGTCGACAACCCATAGAACCCCCATGACACTCAACACCCTTTGGTCTTACAACCTTCTAATTTCTGACGATCGTTATAAGACCCCTGTTTTATCCGCATAGAACTAAACCCCCAAACCCTAAACCCCAAATCCTGTCCCCTAAAGCCACTGAACCCTTGCTAGCAAACAACTCTGAGCGGTCCACCTACAGCCTCGAAACCGCTTCAATCAAGCAACAGACCTTAAACCACAAAAAGATTCTGAATATGATTCAAGATATGTTCCTTCAAACCCCTTAACCCCCGAAACCCTTCTTGAATACCTTAACTGTAACTTAAGGTGCACATATTCCCTCAACAAAGGGTTCTAAAAAGGGTCTTTAAGGGATCTAAGAAGGGCTCTACAAGGGCCCTAAACCCGAAACCCAAACTTACTGCAATATTAATGGGGTTTAGGGTTTAGGGTATATCCCTAAACCCTAAACCCTATTAAACTCTAACTTTCGGCAACATAGGGTTTTGGGTTTAGGGTATATCCCTAAACCCTCAACCCTCAACCCTAAACTCTAAGCTCTAAACCCTAAAATCCTAAACCCTAACTTACGGCATAAAGGGTTTAGGGTTTAGGGTATATCCCTAAACCCGAAACCCCTAACCCCTAATCCTCTAAGCCATAAACCCTAAAATCCTAAACCCTAAACCCGAAAATCCTAAACCCTAAACCCGAAAATCCTAAACCCTAAACCCGAAAATCCTAAACCCTAAACCCTGAAGAAAGGGTTTTGGGAGTCTGTGGGCATCTGTGCAGCACAGCGTCACGCCAGCCAGGGCCTGGAAGCTCTTTAAGTTTGTTTTGGGTTTAGGGTTTAGGGTTTAGGGTTTAGGGTTTAGGGTTTTGGGTTTGTTCTACTGGGAGGGTCGGGGGACTTAGTAAGTAGACTTCTAGGTTCATTTAGGGGTTTAGGGCTTAGGGGTTTAGGGTTTAGGGTCTAGGGTTTTGAGTCTAGGGCCCCTACAGTACTCACAGCTCTAGCAGTGCTCCCTTAAGGATTCCGGGTTTAGGGTTCAGGATCAATGCTTTATAGCAGGAACGTCGAGGGTTTCTAGAAGGGCGTTTTTTTAGGGGTTAGGGTTTAGGGTTTAGGATTTAAAGGTTCAGAATTTACGTTTTAGGGTTTAGGGTTTAGGATTTACGGTTTAGGGTTTAGGATTTACGGTTTAGGGTTTAGGGTTTCGGGTTTCGTGCCAGCTTAAGCCCTGGCAGGAAGGTTGGTAATAAGGGGAGCCTAGTTGGAACTTACAGCCAACTGGAATTAACCCTAAATAACCATCAAGCCCTAAACCCTTTTCCCTTAAACCCAAACCCTAAGCCTTCTGCTCTAAGCCCTAAACCTTAGACCCTAAACCCTAAACCCTAAATCTTAAGCCTCAAGCCCCAAACCCTAAACCTCAAATCCCAAACCTTACCCCTTAACCATAAGTCCCTGAACCCTAAGCTTAAACCGTAAACCAAACCTCAAATTCTGAACCTTAACTCTCTAAGGACTTTAGGAGGGACCCCTAATAGGGACCCTTAATCCCATTACCTTAGATAACCAGTGTATAGTCCTTATATACCCTTTATATAGCCAGGTAGTCTCCATATGAACCCCAATAACCTACAAGGGTCCCCATTAAGGGTCCCTCCTAAAGCCCTTAGAAACTCTCGAGCCCTACACCCTCAAGCCCTAAACCAAACTGCCCAGGCCTGCATCAGAGGAGACCTCTGCAACTTCTGCAGCAAGTCCCGGCCGCCTGCTCCCGGCATCTACGGGGATTAAGGTTCAGTTTAGGGTTTAGGGCTTAGGGTTTAGGGTTGAGGGTTTAGGGTTCAGGGTTTAGGGTTCAGGGCGTAGGGGTAGATGGGTAGTTCGGTTTGGAGGTTCAGGGGTTCAGGGTTAGCCGCCTAGATCATGACAATAGGGTTCCTTTCATGGGTTGGTTCCTTGGGTAGGGATTCAGTATAGAGGATGTAGCACTTCGGAAAAGTGGTTCAAGATTCCACACACATGTTTGCGGTAGAGATTCCGCTAAGCACCCGTTCACCCCTTCAACAAGTGCTGCCACGGAATCGCCTCTGGAAAGGTCTCGGCTGCTTCAAGACCAAGCGCTCGCGCCACCTCGTCGCCTTTGCCCCTAGAGGGGCCGTCGGCGATATTTGACTTGGAAGGAACTCTGGAGTACCAGGCGTATGAGTGCATGCCGTCTTCGATGTTGCAAAGCACGCGCAACATGCGATCCAAGATGGGCGACTTGCATTGCCCTTTGACAAGTGCGAGACGAGCTGCCTCGTTGTCTACCCAGTAGACGACTCTGCGCCCTTCGAGCCTCGCCGGCATGAGAACCTTAACGCAGTACGCTGCGAACAACTCGACTTGGCAAATCAAGTGATCGCCCGACTCCGCACGCCAGGCTCGCAGGAGTCGTGCGGGGATTTGACCTTGCAGTACCCGCTGGTGGCCCGTGGACGGGTCCAAGATCACTGCACCGACGCCTGCGAAGTCGCCTTTTTTGGGGTATAGTATCATACAAAATATGAATATAAAAAAGAAACTCCAGCACCGCGCATGCAGTGTCGGGAGGCTTACTAAGGAAAGTCGTATGCCGGCACATAGTGAAGTCTTTTGTATGTATGTGTACTATCTAAAGGTGCATATATGCAGATTCTATAGTAGAACCCTAAACCCTGAACCCTGGACCCTAAACCCTAAACCCCTAAACCCTGAACCCTAAACCCTGTGCAGACTCTATAGTAGACCCTGCTTAAACTGAGCCCGGCCCTCCGCCGCGCCCTTGCAGGACTGGGCTTGAGACTTTCGATGTAATGCCATGCATAGCTAGACTAGCATAAACCCCTAAACCTACACCCCTAAACCCCTAAACCCTAAACCCCTAAACCCTAAACCCCTAAACCCTAAACCCAGAAACCCCTAAACCCCTACACCCTGAACCCTAATCCCTTTGAGTAATAGGGGGGGTTGAGGGGTTAAAGTATGCCTGGCACCAAGTTCGGAGCTGCAGAGAAGCACATCAGCAATACGGCTTAGGGCTTTCGGTTTCGGGTTTAGGTGTTTAGGGTTTAGGGTTCAGGATCTATAGGGTTTAGGGATTACGGGTTCGTGATCTGGGATCAGTATTTAACATGTTCTAACCTAAACCCTACACCTTGTACTCGCTGCACGAGCCATCAAGCAAGAAAGTCACCAGCTGTGCCTGACAAAGGCTCTGGAGAATCATCCGCCTGGATTTCATCGCAGAGCCCTAAACCCCAAACCATTTTGCTGTGCGATTCGCGCTCAAGGGTTTAGTAGGTGTACATCTGGGAAACCCTCAAGAAACAACCAACTCTTCAGCCCCCCCCCCTTGCTGGGAGAGTCTTTAGGAGTTAGGATTAGGGCGACCCTTGGGGATACAGACCCTCTCAATAAGGTCCCTGTTAAGAGAGCCATACGTGGGGTTCAGAAGGGTCCCCTTGAAGGGGTCTCCCTAACACTACCTAGGAGTCTTACGTAAACCACAGACTCGAACCCCTGATGTTTGCGGCTGACTACATGCGGCCATGAACGGCTTGTCTTGGGACCTCTTCAACTTCCATGTTAATATAGGGGAGGACAATGCCTAATCGCAACCCCGAACCCCAGAACCCAATCCGGTTTGGGTTGGTCTGTGCAGTGTTCAGGTACCGGGCCCAGCATACGTATACAATAGGGCTAAATTGATGGGTTCCTTGGTTATCGATTTAGTATAGAGGCCCTTATAACTCGAAATGGGATAAGGGGTATATATCAATATGAAAAGGAACTTTATTGCCGGACGTTTGGCTTGCGCCGGGGCTTTCTCGAAATTGGGATCTGCTTTGGAGTCCTTATAAACCTTGCAAGAGAGATGCGGCCTTGTGGTGATACCGAGAAAATGCGACGCTACCCAACTGGCAACATGTCGAAAAGGAAATCCCCACCTCAGTAACATAAAACCCGAATGCTAAAGCCTCAAACCCCTAAACGCTAAAGTATCCAATAAATAAGGTTTAATACAGGCTTTCGTACGGTTTTTATTATCTAGAATACGGACTGGAGGTATACTCTAGTCAAACTATACAAGAAAGGGAATACGATAAGTAATTGTCCTGACCACTGTTATATTGCATTACGCGATCATGACAGGCAGCCTATTAAGAACAGCAGTTTATAGGAAGAAACAAAATAATAGTCATGACGGTTATAGGACCTAAATAGAGCAATCTAAAGTAAGTCTAAAGTAATCAGAATGTCATCAAGCTAACATCCCAACACAGTCAAACTCCATGAACATCAAAAAGCCAGCTCCAATAAACAATAGCCTGGTTTCGGGTGCTCTCAATGTTACTCTTAGTGCTCTTACTATTCACGCACAACGACCAATATGCTAGTGGGTAGTTCTCGAAATTTGGGTCCCTTTTGGAATCCTTTTTATAAAGGTGCCGTACTATATTGAGAGCCTAAAAAAAGACCCCGATTTAGAGAACCAAGCAGCCAGGTCAAAATCTCGCGGGAAGAGCTTACGCACAATCCGGTCGAGGAAGAGCAATGCTGCATCCTCGCCGCTTCAGGGTTTAGGGGTTTAGAGTCTAGGGTTCTTCAGGGGTGTGATTTCAGGGTTGGGTTCGTTGTCCTTAGGGTTTCAAGTTCAGGGTTTAGGGTTTAGGGTTCAGGGTTCAGCGTCTAACGTTTAGGAGTTGAGGGGTTACGGTTTAGGGGTTCAGGATTTGGGACACTTTGACAGTCTAACGCAGAGGTTTGGATAATTAGAAGAGAGTTTTGATGGTATAACCATAACGGTACGACCAGAGGATGTCATTGAGCCACGGTTTAGGGTTTAGGGTTTCGGGTTTAGAGTTTAGGGGTTTAGGGGTTTAGGGTTTAGGGTTTATTCAAACCTCTGCATATGATGTGGTATAGATATGACAAGCCTACAAGGAAATATCACCAGCTGTTATTCCTACCTGTAGATTAGAGTGTATGAAACCCTGAGCGCCAAACCCTAAACCCTAAAACCTGAACCCTAAACCCTAAATCCCAAACTAAACCCCTTAACCCCAAACTAAAACCCTAAACCACAAACTAAACCCCTAGACCCCAAACCCTAAACCCCAAACTAAACCCACAAACTAACCCCTGAACCCCTAAACCCCCGAGCTACTAAACCCACAAACTAACCCCTAAACCCCTAACCCCTAAACCGTCTTGGGGCTTTAGGGAGCAGGGCTCAGGGTCAAAAGGTTGGGGATGGTGGAGTCGAAAAGGTTCCCGTCAAGCGGTTTAGGGGTTTAGGGGCTTTGGGTTTAGGGTTTAGGGGTTTAGGGGTTTAGGGGTTTAGGGGCTTTGGGTTTAGGGTTTAGGGCTTGGGGTTTGAGTTTGGGTGTCTTTTGCTAGGCTCCCCGGGTTTAAGGTTTGGGATTTAGGGTTTAAGGTGTTGTCCTGAAGCTTAGGGTCTTCTTACTGGCGCTTCATGAGAAGTGGGAGAGTGGATCCATATAATCGACTGTATACAATGCCTTCTAACTGTCCCGATATTCCCCTTTAGGTTTCGGTTTAGTGTTTAGGGTTTAAGTTTAGGGTCCCGATATTTCGCCTTCCAGTCTGTAATGATGCACTTGTAACGAGCCAGACCTCACCCGAGAGCCGCGACAGCGGAAATGGCACCACCTCGCCAACTACTCGTGGGATTCAAGCTAAGCGTCTAGACGACAAATTCGAGGTTTTCTGGGGCTACGGGCACAGGTGTTTTTGTCGGAAGACAAGTACAAGCAGGGAGTTAGGGACAGAACACGATTAGGGTTTGTGGTTTTGGGGGCTTTGCCAACTTCCCAGGTCAAGAATGGTTTTTCTTATGGGTTGACTGTACCCCTACCGCACCACCACCACCACCAACGACAAGGAGCGAACAAAAACAGGAGCCTCATCAGCACAACAATTTCTTGCTTTTGTCTCTTCTACAGGACTGGAGACAAAACCTGGTGCCCCGTATGTTTTTCTGACAGGGGGGCTATTGTTCCCCTTTCCCCGTTTTGTCTCTTCTATAGGACTGGAGAAACCTGGTACCCCTTACGTTGTTCTGAGGGGGGGGGGTGTTGTTCCGGTGTTGTTCTGCTGTTGTTCCTCGCGGTCTTAGTCTGTACATTTGTAGAAGAAACAAAGCCTGGTGCCCCGTG
>CAJNDV010009868.1:0-15397 GCA_905221635.1 Symbiodinium sp. CCMP2456
TCAACCCCAACCCCTAAACCCACACTAAACCCTCAACCCCCAGAACCCTAAACCCTAAATCCCTAAACCCTCAAACCCTAAACTCCTGAACCCTAAACCCTAAACCCCTAAACCCTAAACCCTAAACCCCAAACCCTAAACCCTCAAACCCTCCAACCCTCAAACCCTTAACCCTAAACCCTCAAACCCTAAACTCCGGAACCCTAAACCCTAAAACCTAAACCCTCAAACTCCTAAACTCCTAAACCCCAAACCCCAAACCCTAAACCCTAAACCCTCAACCCTAGACCCTAATTCCGGCCTGGCTCCAGCACCATCGCGACGAAGGGCGTAGCAGAGTTGGAGCTGCCCTGCCTCAACAACCTCGTCGAGCTCCCTCCTCCAGGCAAGGCTTCAGTGGCCTTTTTTAAGTGTAATGGCGCCCCTTTAGGGTTTAGGGTTTGGGGGTTTAGGGTTTAGGGGTTTAGGGGTTTAGGGTTTAGGGTTTGAGGGTTTAGGGTTTGGGGTTTGAGGGTTTAGGGCATGAGGGTTGGGGAGTTTCTAGGCGTTGTGATCTGATTGTTTGCTATTTGAGTCTAAGCTATATCGACCATAGGGGTGTCGTGGTTTTGGCGGCGGCCACAAACGCGCACCATGCGGCATAAGGCATAGGGATTGCTTATGTCAACCCGCGTCTGAGTCCACGGAAAGCCATAGGTGCAGGAGGAAGCAGCTCTTTTCTTCAAATTGCTTCAAAGGTAACCAAGTGGAGCCTCCTGGAACAGCCGGAGTGAACCGGCGAGGAATCCGCGACATGCACTTGCAAAATGAATCAATAGCTTCACTCTGTCTTGGAGCTCTGCCGGAAGCGGCTCTGAGCCGCATCCCTTTTAGGGGGCGGCTCTGGGACGTTGAGCGCTAAGACGATCACCGCAGCGTTGTCCGCCTTGGCAGCTTCCACGACTGCTTTCGCTGCCGCTTTTGGAGACCGTGTCTCACGAAGCACCTTCCTGGCCGTGGTTATTGCTGTCTGGTCTTGTACCCCATCCCATATGCCGTCTGTGCCCAGGATGAGAAACTCAGTCGTCTCCTTGACCTCCACGACTGTGACCTCCGGTGTGCACATGAGGCCCTGGATCTTGTGTCCGGTCTGGGCCGTGATGTCACCGAAGGCCCGGGAGACCTGCACTTTGCCATCAACGTATCCACACTCAACACTCACTCCGGTCTGGTGCAACCTCTGCTTCTCCAGCTCGTTCTTCTCCGGGGAGTGGTCCTTGGTTTTGGTGGATAACTTCGATGACTCAAAGACAACCGCACGGCAGTCTCCCAAATTCACCAGGATAACCTTCTTGTCCTGAAAAAGTGCGACGCATGCGACAGTTCCGGATGATGTTCCGGAAGGCAACATACTGGCCTCGCCGGCCAATTCCTCGTGCATGAGCTCTTCCACTGCATGGAAGGCATCAATCGCGGCCTGCTCCTTGTTGCTCGTCTGCCACTGGCTCAGTCGCACTTACCAAAGCAGCTGAATCATCATCTTCAGCAGACTGCTGATTCAGCTGCTTTGGTAAGTGCGACTGAGCCAGTGTGGCTGCCTTGTGCCCTCCGTGCCCGTCTAAGACGGCAAGGCACGTGTACCCGGCCACGTTGTCCTGGATGGCGACTGCATCCTCCATCGTGGCCCTGTCATTTATGGCCAAGGCATACCCATGCTCGGCATTGCCACCACTACCATACTGTGGCAAGCCCGTCGGCCCCTTGTCTCGGATCCCACAACACTCACACAGGTTTCCCATGGCGACCGTTCTGCTAGGCTAGCAGGGGCTGAACCGAACCTGCACCGTGCAACAAGCACAATGCGAAGGGTGTCCACAGGCGGCCAAGCTAAGTGTCCTCTCTTAGTATGCAAAGGACACGCTTTCACAGTTCACATTCGGCATGCACCGTGTCTCCGTCGGAAGGCTCGATCAATATCTACGAGTTTTTACCCAGTACATGACCTTCAAGAGAACTAATTCCACAAAGTCCTGCCTAGGGTTGAAGGCTGCAGGATTGCCTTATGCATGAGCAATTTCTAAGGAGGTAGCAAACAACACATACACTCACACACACACACACAAACATACACACGCGCGCAAACACGAAAGGTGATCCGTCAGGCCAACCCCACTAATGGATCGGATCGATTGCCTGGCAGTGAGTCCACTGAAGGCCTACGACCTCAAAACCCTCGTGACCCCGAACATTAAAAACCTATACTTCCCACTAACTATGAGACCCGAAACACACACGAAATCGGAGAAGGCACGAGACCCGTGAAACTTCCGATCGCTCCTGCCGTCCTCGCTCGGGCGGAGGACCATGGGCGCAGCGGGGTGGCTGCATTTCCAACTCCAGTGCCTCGAAGATATGGCTTTGAGGATCCCAGAGAGCCCAATACCCCTTAATGAAGGAATGGACACTAAATCATAAGATTGAGGCCCCTATACTTTAAGGTATATTACGCAATTAAGGCGCAATTCGTTCTCTGGGGTTCGAGGGCTTCAGGATGTTGGTGGGGCATAACATAACGAAGTGGCTTGAACCAGGTCTGACTAAGGCTTCAAGGACTAGGGCGGCTGGGGCTTACGGCCCTGCGTCAGCGATGGTGCTGGATCCTGGTCCTGCTGTGGATAGCCCTAATCTAGGGGCCTTCAGAATAAGACTAGGGTTTGGGGGCCCATTCTACTATAATTACAATAAGGAACCCCCAAGCTACTAATTACAATAAGGAACCCCAAACTACTAATTACAATAAGGAACCCCCAGACTACTATAGGTAATTATTGAGGCCCCGGTATTATCCCGAAACAGGAGCAAGGCCGGGGCTCAGGCCTCGCTTCCCCTTAATGAAGACCCTTCATAATTAAGGTGCCGGTCTATGTTCAGGGTTTAGGGTTTAGGGTTTAAGGAGGCCCCAGAACAAAAAAGGGGCACAAGGGTACGAGTGGAGAATCTAGAAGCTCCGCTTGCATCTATTCCTATCCTCCTGGACGCCCCACACCTAACAAAAAATCTCAAACTTTAGGACTAGGCGCTCTGCTGGCCCTTCCCTTCCTAAACCCGAAACCCTAAACCCTAAACCGTAAACCCTAAACCCTTCCCAGGCCCCCGAACTCGCAGCGCAGGGCCAGCGCCGTTTCGCCGGAAGGGCCGTCGCTGGCTTCCCAGCTACCCAGGGCCTGGAGGATACGGATTTTAGGAATTATGGCTCAGGACGCTCAGGCTTTGGGATTCTAGGATGTGGGTTCTAGGAATGTGGGTTTAGGGTTTAGGGTTTAGGGTCAGGTTTTAGGATTCTAGGATGTGGGTTGTAGGATTTGGGTGTAGGGTTTAGGGTTTAGGGTCAGGTTTTCGGATTCTAGGATGTGGGTTCTAGGATTTGGGATGTAGGGTTGAAAGAGTTGAGGTTGACGTGCTGGTGTGAGATAAGACAAAGGTCGCGTTTCGCGGCACGTGATGAAAACGACACAATGGTCCCAAAGTACAGTATCATGAGAGACCATGACTCTTCAATTCTGAAGTTCCCAAATTTCGCCGCGCGTCTCCGAACCTGAACATGTGCGGAGAGATCGAGATGATTGGGAAGAAATCTGGCATGAGCCGGTTTGCCGAATGAAAAAGAAGTGGCAGCGAGAAGGCATCTCTGACATCTCTAAATGGTCACCAGCCGTAAACCCTAAACCGCTGAACCCTAAACCTCAAATCCTAAATCCTAAACCCTAGACCCCTAAATTCAAACCTCAAAGCCAAAAACCATAAATCCTAAACCCAAAACCCTAAACCCCTAAACCCTAAACCCTAAACCCCTAAACCCCTAAACCCTAAGAAGGCCGTATAGTGTCAAGCTTACGCTGCGATTGTTGCGGCCCAGGAAGGTTTCCGGCCTCGGCGAGCTCCCACACCTGAGCACTGCGGCAACGCGAAGTACATGCCACTTACGACTGGAGATGTGTACGTACATATATATATATATATATGTATACATATGTATACATATGTATGTATATGTATGTATATGTATGTGTATATATATACATATTTATATATGTATAGATAAAGATATAGATATAGAAATAGATGCAGATGTAGATGTGTATGTATGTGTATATATATATATATATGCTGATACGAACACCTGCTTATCTATAGATCCATTTGCCTATAATTGCCTATACATATCTTTCTAGATATGTATCTTTGTGTCTATGTATCTGTGTAACTATGTGTCTATATGCTTTATGTCTGCATATCTATATGTCCATATATCCGTCTATCTTTTGTCTATATATATATACATATATACGTATATACATCTATACATCTTTATATATCTGTATAGCTGTATACCTCTATATATCTGTAATCTGCGTGTATGTCTCTCTCTGTCTCTATGTCGCCAGTCTGTCAATTTATGGCTGTATCTATCTCTCTCTACCTACCTAGCCAGCTAGCTGTCTGTCCATCCGTCCAGCCGTCCATCCGTCCATGCGTCCATGCGTCCATCCGTCCATCCGTCCATCCGTCCATCCGTCCATCCGTCTGTCTGTCGGTCTGTCTGTCTTTCTGTCCGTCTGTCTGTCTGTGTCTCTGTCTCTGTCTCTGTCTGTCTCTGTCTGTCTCTGTCTGTCTGCCTCTTTATCAATCCGTTATAAGCATATCTCTCTGGGTGTGCACGTCGGTATACGTTACATCACCCCGCAAGGCTGCACATACTCTGCCAATCCATGTCCTAGCATAGAGCATAGAGCGTGCGTCTTTCCGTTCCACCAGCCACATTGCATTGCCTTCCGTTTCATTCCATTGCACTACATTCGCTTCTGCCGGCACGTGTACAAACATTCACACACATGTGTGAGAACGCCCGCACTTACTCAACTGCATGTAGCCATGCATCCCATCGTTTCAATTAAACTGCTAGACCAGTCTTTGTATTTTGCAGTACGAGAGTAGATCATGGCATAACATGGTATAGTATGGAACGGTATGTAATGACATTCTATAGTATATTGCAGTCTTATTGTACAGTGTAGACTAGCATGGCAGCATGCCATAAAACGTTACAGCATGTGAGAACACATTATATGAAGCTAGATCCGATGTGGCAGGCCTCCATTGCATGTTCGACGTAGACCACGCCTCGACACATGCGGAAAGGCTGGAATGTGGGAAGCTTCCAGGAAAGGAATCCCCAAAAAAAAGGATTTAAGGGAGATCCTGGATGGCACTGGTATGATCCGTGCCCCGCAACCATGAAATCCCAAACCTAAACCGGATCTCCGGAAAGCTGGCAAGCTGTATGCCATGTATGCCTGGCACCACAATCTCGTTGAAGGCCACATGCTCGGCACAGACTTTGAAGATGTCCTTGTGATTAGGGTTGAGCTTCAAAGGGTTTAGGGTTTAGGGTTTAAGGGTTAGGGTTTAGGTCTAGGGCTTGGGATCTGACAAAAGATCCACCCCTCAGAGTAAGTCTCTGAGTAACCCCCACGCCCTACATAGGCCCCCACTCTGGCTGAGCACTGCTGCCCAGGCTCTGACTTGATGGTGCACTCGTAGTGCACATCTCGACCTTCCGTGATCTTCCGTCGCAGGCACCGGTAGGCCGTCTCACGCCAAGGGAAAGAAGCGTGCCTGCAATGCCATGCATCGAACACGAGGCTTTGGCCTATGCAGCCTGCAACCTCCGGGCCTGAAAGTGATGGCTCCCTCATCAGCTGCTGGTTCTGAGACGGTCATGCGCTGGCTCTCGCGACCCGAGGAGTTGCCGAAGGTCAGGTGCGCGTTCGTCCCACCAAAGCCGAAGGAGGAGAGGCCTGGCCGGCTTGAGAGCTTGGAAAGCTGACTCCGAAGGAGGCTCAGACGCCTGGTACACCTGTCATCAGAAGAAGTCCTACCACGGCTCCGTTAACCCGACAGGGCCTGAAACGACGTTGCCGGAAGGAAGCTCGTGCAGCTCCACTGGAATGACGGCCTCGGAGTTCGGGAACTGTCAGAAAAGCTGCGGCTCAGGGGTTTAGAGGCTTAGAGCCGACGAGCCTGGAAGTCTTCCAAGTCGATATGCGGGTTCAAGCTCTGGAAGTGCAAGTTCGCAGGAACCTGCTTCTTCTCCAACATGTGGACACTCTTGAGGAAGCCAGCAATGCCTGCT
Organism: Symbiodinium sp. CCMP2456; assembly: GCA_905221635.1. Taxonomy (NCBI): domain Eukaryota; class Dinophyceae; order Suessiales; family Symbiodiniaceae; genus Symbiodinium; species Symbiodinium sp. CCMP2456. The sequence continues at coordinate 6,173 of CAJNDV010009868.1, forward strand.
GAACCCTCCAAGTGCCTTGCAGTGGGAAGGCAACGGCTGAGTTGAAGCTCAGTGTGCACAACAACTGGTGGCAAGAGCAGCAAGTGTCTATTGTATATGGTCATGACGGCCGCTAATTAGAAGTCAGAACTCAAAGCATGGCATCGTTCTTCAGGTCAGGCACGCAATGTTGGTCTTCGCTGCTCCCAAAGCCACAGATGAAGCCTCGCCAAGCACCGTCTTGAGAGCGTCCACTTCGATGGGATCCCCAAGCGCAGTGCCGGTGCCATGGCACTCAATCAAAGCCACCTCGCCCACGCTGGCCGCGGCTTCCGAGAGCGCTCGTCGGATCACTGCCTGCTGTGATGGACCGTTGGGGGCTGTGAGGGATGCCGAGCGCCCATCCTGATTTGCAGCCGTTCCCCGGAGAAGGGCTCGGGCGGAAACATCTCCGTCCCCATCCGCCAGGACGGCAAGGAACGCTGCTCCCACACCCTCTCCACGTGCGTAGCCATTTGCCGAGGCATCGAAGGTGAAGCAACGGCCATCCTCGGAAAGCATCTTGGCCTGACAGCTTGGAACTTCTAAAGATGGTTCCTATCGGTTCCTTGTACCCTCATTTGCCTTCAATGTCGTCTTGTCTGTGAAGGCTATCGATGCTCTTCAACTACCCCGGCCTTGCTGAAGCTGATGTACGGACCAGTACCAAGAATGAGGTTGGTTCCGGCAGCCAGGGCGCCTTCTGCTGTTCCCCTGCGAAGGGAAGACAGCGCCTCGAGTGCACGAGCATTCGGAAAGACTGAGCGTGATTCGGACAGCTCCCGTTCGTACCGCTGCTCTGCTGTGACCCGGTGTTGGTGCTCGTGATGCTGTGCTTGCTTTGGTCTGCTTCCAAGACGCCGCATCGGCAGCCACCAGCGAGGAAGAGCAGGCCGTGTCACATGTCAAGCTTGGGCCCTTCACTCCGAAGATGTACCTGGGCAGCCAAATGAAACCGTAAGGATGTGCGCGCTCTCTTCCCTGCCATGACGGACCACGACGTGACACAGGACCAAGTGCGCACCTGCATGAACGAACGGACCAATGAATCAATCATACACACACACACACATTACATGCTGCTGCAGGCTCACGTACATACACACAGACCTAAATGCACCTTTTTACCTAGACCTGTACCTCTTATCAAGCACAGGCATATACTTCATACAAATTTGCTCGAACTTGCACAAATGTATACCTACATGCATGAATGTATACCTATACATATATATATATATACACACCCCACCGCACCCAGATTTGAATGCGGCCGGCGAGCGAGGTTCGGTTCGCACTGATGGAAGCTGAAATTCCGGTTCCAGTGTATGGATTGAACTTGTCGCCCACCGACACCATCACGAACCAGTCCTGCACACCCAGGGTTTCATCTCTCCAGCTCATGATGCAAATTGGGCTGATGTAGCATCTCCTTTCTTATACTTACAGAACATGTGACTACAACTTGAAACTGCATTCTTTGAGCCGCGGTCATACTGGCACTGCCCCACGAAGACACCCACGTCCGAGCCCATCAGCTGCTCCCGTTCTTTGCCGGAGGCCAGGAAGGCCGTGTGCGCTGCCTCAAGCAGCAACCGCTGTTGAGGATCGATGGTCGCAGCCTCTGCAGCGGAGAGGGCGAAGCAGGAGGGATCGAAGAGCTCAGCGCCTCGGTCGACTGTTCCGGTTTGGCTTCGATTAAATCCCCCTCAACACCCTACACCCTACAATTCCACACGTGACATCCGTTGCGTTTCGCTCCCCCCAAAGCAGTTGGAGCACCCTCGATGAAGCCGCCGTGCTTTGCGTACGTCTTGCCGGGTGCATCCGGATCCGCGCTGTAATAGACGTCGAGATCCCAGCGCGTGAAGGGAATCTCAATGACAGAGTCCTTCTTCTCCACCAAGTCCTCAACCCGCGAGAGCGGTTGCAGACATTGCAGCACACAATTGGAATTGATTTCCGACAGCATGCAAAGAAGACATGTGGCAACACATGCGGGTCCTCCCAAAAGCCATCGTCGCGGCGGCCGGGCAAACTGGCAGCCAAGCCCATCACTGAGGCAAAGGCGCCAGAGGCCACGAACGATCCGCCAGAGACTGGGCCCAGTGCGGCAGTTGCAGGGCCCAGCTGTGCCACGGCGTAGTTGCTGATGGCGGCGACCGTCGGGTAGTCGAAGATCAACGTGTTGGGCAACTTGATGCCCTGGAGCTCGTTGGACAGCCGATTTCGGAATTCGACGGCGGCCAAAGAGTCGAGACCAGAGTCCATCAATGGCTCCTGACACGAAGCGTTTCACAGAGTCATGCTTGCCTCGATATAGTTACGAAAAACCGCCGTAAAGCCTTGTAGCCCCACCGTGTCCGACAAGGTAGCCTGTATCCTAAACCCTCAACCCTAAACCCCCAATCCTGCGGATCCACTCCGTGACCGGTGACTTCGCTCGCGATCTCAAGCACCAAGGCTTCGACCTGTGATGCACTGATCCCGGGAGCACCCACCTGAGTCAATTTGAGGTTTGGGATCTTGGCTGAGTGGAGCCTTCTTTTATCCGGCTATGCATCCATGAAAACACAAGAATACCTTCTTCTCTCCCTTTTGCTGCTCTGGCACCGGAGCCACTTGTCCTGCGCCCGCCACTTGGCTCAGCTGAGACGCCGCGAACATGCCTTAATGATTAGCATAGGGTTTTGGGGGTTCCTTATTATAATTATAGTATAATATACCCAAATGATTAGAATAGGGTTTTCGGGGTTCCTTATTATAATTATAGTATAATATACCCACAAACCCTATTCTAATTATTGAGGCCCCCTATGCGATGCTGATGGCGAGAGCACTCTATGGCCTCTGAAACTCTGATTGCTGTTGTCTTTGCTCTTGTTGCTGCTGCTGTCGGAAGCGAGCACATATTACACCTTGCACCTATTGCTGCTGATATTGCCACTAGTAGTTCGTTTGGTGTTGACGCCTCCCAAGGCCTCCTCTCCTCCTGCCGCTGATGCCGTGGTGATGATGATGATGATGGTGATGATGATGATGGTGATGATCATGATGATGATGGTGAGGAGGAGGAGGAGGAGGAGGAGGAGCAGGAGCAGGAGTGACATAATCACGATGACGATCACGATGATCATGACAGTAATGAGGATGCAGGTGATGACAAAGACGAAGACGGTGAACATCATAATGAGGATGATGACGATGATGATGATGGTGGTTATGGCAACGAGTATCATCGTCATCATCATCCTCCTCATCATCATCACCATCACCATCACCATGATCATGAGCATTGATCTTCTTCTTCTTCAAAGCGATGAATCTGATAATGGTGACGATGCTAATGGTGGCGCCGGTAACTGCTATGGTTGTCAACACTGATAATACTTCTCGGCAACCCTTTCCTACTACAACTCCTATCGTTGCTATCTTATGCTTAACAGCATTCAGATCAGAAGCTGATGGCTGCAGCTGTCGGGTAGTCGAAGATCAATGTGTTGGGCAGCTTGACCCCTTGCAATTCATTGGACAGGCGGTTGCGGAACTCGACAGCCTTGGCGACACGATGCGCAACGCTGCTCCGGGCGGTGAAAGGTCAATCGTTAGCTGCTTGTGGCATTCATCTCTCATTTCAAGCTTCGGGATACCCACAATGACTTACCTACCGGTCATCTTCTATATATGTATGCAAACCAAACGGGTGCACAGCTGGCACAGCTACATGCAAGTAGTCCTATATGCATATATATATATATATGTAATATACATATATTGATATATTTACACAACATATACATATATATATATATACACACACACATACGCAAATACATGCATGCATATATGCATAATACATGCTTCCTTTCACACAGAATGCGTGCATGTCCATTCGCAGCGGTTGCAGCAATCGAAGATGAGCAGCCGAGAGCGAGTCCATGCCTGCTTCCATGAGCGGCTCCTTGCGAACTCGCATTCAGTCTTAGATTGAGTGTTAAACGTTCTGTGACAGGCTCGAGTTCAGGGCTTGGAGTTTATGCTTTAGCCTTCCAGCGTCCTGTGCACCGACGGTCGTGCCGGTAGTCTCTCCAGCAACTTGAAGAACCATAGCCTGGACCTTCAGACACAGAATATGTGCGTACATCACTGTCACCTGTTCTTACGTGCATTTGCACGTTACGATGCCTCTCTTGCCGGTTCTCACATATTGTATTGTTACTTATCACCTTAAACAGCTCAGGGCCACTACATGCACTGCCAATTTTGAGAGCTGGGTAGTCTGGCGACGATGATTCCAGGTTTAACTACTTCTATAACTGAGTCATTTATTCTGACGTATATCACCACTGCTGCTGTTCCGACCGTCAACCGATCACCAACTACTACTATACTTACTACTACTACTACTACCTACTTACTACTACTACTGCTACTACTTCCACTACTACTACCACTACCACTACCACTACCACTACCAATACTACTACTACTACTACTACTACTACTACTACTACGACCACCACTTTCATTACCACTACTGCTACCACTACCACCACTCTGCTGAAGAGGCTGGCCCCAAGGGTATGCTGGAGCCCCAGCGCTGTCAGAGATGTATGCAGTACAGGGGCTTTAATAATTACCAATTCTAATTTGGGGGTTCCTTATTAGAGTTATAGTATGCAGTATAGGGTCCTGAACAGTTACCAATACTAGTTCAGGGTTCCTTGTTAGAGTTATAGTATACTGTACCCCAAAACCCTATTCTAATTATTAAGGCCCCTAAACCCTAACCCTTTATAGTAACCCTTATAGTTTATAGTATCCCTTTTAAGGAACCCTTTAAAGGAGCCCCCCAAACCCTATTCTAATTATGAAGGCCCCTAGATAACACACTAACCCCTAAACCCTAAACCCCTAAACCCTAAACCCTAAACCCCTAAACCCCTAACCCCTAAACCCTAAACGCTAAACCCCTTCGGATTTCGGAGTTTCGAGGTTCAAGTTCTCAGGGCTGAAGGGTTGATTGTACACGGTTTGGGGGTTTGGGGGTTTAGGGTCCTCGGGTTCAGGGTTTTAGGGTTTAGGTTCGGGGTTTTAGGGTTTAGGGTCTAGGGGTTTAGGGTTTAGGATTGAGGGGTTTAAGTTTAGGGTTTGGGGCAGGGATGCGAACGCTGGCTCACAGCATGGTGTCAATTTCTGTCAACTGCCTCCCTCGCTAATTCCGACTACTAAGGCCCCTACGTTTCAAGTCTATGACCCTAAACCCTGAACCCTAAGCCCTAAACCCTAAACCCGAAACCGTGCTGAGTCAGGCCTTGCGCAGACTCCTGAAGCGTGAACCCTGAAGTTGGGGCTTTGAGGTTTAGGGGTTTAGGGTTTAGGGTTTATTCTGTGGAGGGTTTGAGGCTTAGGGCCTAAACCGCACACCCTGCACAGAATAAGCCTTATATGCCCTTAGGCGCCGATTTAGGGCTGTGTCACTTCGACTGGACATCTCAGCACCGAATCACTCCGTGCGTCACCGGCCGCCTGGAAGTGGCCCAGAGCCGAAAGAGACCAGAAGCACTACCGCTTGGGGTTTAAGATAGGGCCTTAATAATTGCCTATATTGGTTTGGGGGTTCCGTATTATAATTAGAGTATAATGGCTCCCCAAACTCTATTCTAATTATTAAAGCCCCTACATTAGGGTTTAGGGTGTATCATTCTGTGGGTTTCGGGGGTTTAGGGATTACATGCTCTTGTGGTCCAGACTTCATGTCGAGAATCAGAACTTGCAGCCGCCTGCATACTTTTTTTGGTAAGGCAGTTAGGGCGTACTACTTAGTTCGCGCTTTAGGCTTTATGATTGACGGTTCTGTTTGCTTCCTTGAGGCTTTTCCTTGTCCTGCCTGCAGCCTTTGGCTGAGTCTTGCGCAAGGCGTTCCTTTGTCGGAATACAGCCACGTCAACTAGTTGTAAAAGGTTCGACACAACTCCTGATATCTCAGCCCGAAACCAGAAACCGAAAACCCTTAGTTGCTTCTTGATCTCTAGTGTTCCAGGCCCTTTTGTAGAAACACCTCCCAACCTTTAGCGGCCTTCTTCTCATCCACACCAGGATAAAACCCCTAAGCCCGTAACTCCCTAAACCCTAAACCCATAAACCCATAAACCCTAAACCCCTAAAACGTAAACCCATAAACGCCTAAATCCTAAGCCCATAAACTCAGAAACCCTAAATCCATAAACCCAGAAACCCGAAGCCCATAAACCCTAGGACTGCGAGCCCAAAGCAAGCCAAAGCCCGTTGAACCGACCCCCTTTGCCCCCTTTACCCGAAGACCCGAGACTCCAAAGAACTACCTACCTTTTGAGGTCTCCTTAAAACCCTAAACCCTAAACCCCTAAACCCTAAATCCTAAACCCTAAACTTATTATAGCTTTCTATACATAGTTCCTTAAAAAAGTAAACCAGGAACTCTGCTAGAAGCTTTTAGGGACTTTGGGGCTTTGGGGTTTAGGGGTTTAGGGTTTAGGGGTTTAGGGTTTAAGGGATTTCGGGCAATATATATACATATATACACACCTGATATTATACTCTTGATGGTTGGTACCATAGTATAGTGATAACCGTCTAAGTGGGAGCCATGAGTGGAGCGGCGCGGCGTGACATCTCTGGCTACGAGAGGGCCGTTTCCGCTCTGACTGGGCATCTGGGCTTTGTAATAGGTAGTATTATTAACCCTAAACCCTAAACCCTAAACCCTAAACCCTTTAAAGGGTACTCCTTGTGAACCCTACTTTTGGCTCTCTTAAAAGGGACCTTATTGAGAGGGTCTATGTCCCCAAGGGTCCCCCTAATCCTAGCATTGTAGCGTGTTCTACTTCGGGCTTAGGCTGTGTAAGATTCAAGGTTTCAGGGTTTAGGGTCTAGGGTTTGGGGTTTAGGGTTAGGCTGTGCAAGATTCAAGGTCTCTGGTAGTTTTAGCTTACACTCGACAGGGAGTGTGGTTTAGTAGCCCTGAACCCTTAGCCCCAAACCGATGTTCATGGCCGGTCGCAGCCCTAAACCCTAAACCCTAAACCCTAAACCCTAAACCCTAAAAGCCGACCAAGATGGCCGATTGCAGTCTCCTCACGCTGGCGGATTCGTGGTTTAGGTTCACTTGGGGTTTTGGGTTTCGGGTTTAGGGCTTAGGTTCCCTTGGAGTTTTGGGGTGTCGGGTTTAGGGTTTAGCTTCACTTGAGGTTTCGGGTTTAGGGCTTAGGTTAACTTGGGTTTTTGCGTTTCGGGTTTGGGGTTTAGGTTCACTTCGGGTGTCGGTTTTGGGTTTAGGGTTCAGGTTCACTTGGGCTTTTGGGTGTCGGGTTTGGGGATCGCTTGGGCTTTTGGGTTTGGGGTTTAGGTTCACTTGGGGTGTTGGGTTTAGGTTCACTTGAGGTTTGGGTTTTGGGTTTATGGGGGTTTAGGTTCACTTGAGGTTTTGGGTTTCGGGCATGCGGCACATTGCCCCCTGCGAGCTTCCGCTCGTGCCGCCACAGTCATCCCGGCGGTTAATATAGGGGCCTTAATAATTACCTATATCTTTTTTTGTGGGGTGGTTCCTTATTGTAGTTATAGTAGAATATACCGCAAAACCCTATTCTACTTATTAAGGCCCTTACATTAGTTTCCTCTTTGCATTTCAGAATACGTACTGTTGCAAGTAGTACTGCATTTCCATTGCGATGTCTCTTCGGCCCCATCGCGCATTCTCCTAAAACCTAAAACCTAAACCCTAAACCCAAAACCCAAAACCCAAACCCAAAACCCTAAACCTGCTCAGATGCCTGATTGAGGTATGTGGCGGGTTCCATCGTGGCTGCTTGGGAGCATTAGCCTGGCATTTTGGTATGTGCACATGCTTTAGGAGCAAGTCGGTTTAGGGTTTAGGGTTTAGGGGTTTAGGGGTTTAGGGGTTTAGGGTTTAGGGTGCTTGTGGTTTGGGGGTTTAGGGTTTAAGGGTTTAGGGGTTTAGGGGTGTAGGGTTTAGGGTTTAGGGTGTAGGGTTTAGGGGTTCAGGGGCCCCAAACAGGACATAAGCATAAGCATTTTATAGGGATATCCCTTCCTTATTGGGCTTCATTATAAGGGGATTTATATGGGATATCCCTATCCTATGTTTTGCTTATGTGCTTTTTGGGGCCCTATAGGAGCAAGTCGAAGCCATGTAGCACATGCTCAAAAGCACGCAAGAGGCTGTAAACCAGAGTCCATGTGATACCATTTATATCATGATGTGTTAACAGGTGTTGCATCTGAAACATACATATGCAGAATTCATGGAGTGACTTCGGCTGTGTTGTGAACCCTAGACCTATAAACCTCTACACCCTAAACCCTAAACCCTAAGCCCCAATCCCTGAATCCTAAACCCCCGAATCCTACACGGCGACATGTGCAACCACGGAGTGAGGTGGTCCCCTTCGACCGCATCAAGACCTTGATGCAGGCGACGACGCGAAAAATTCTCCTAAAATGGTGAGGGAGGGGGGGCCGGGTCCCACGAGAGTTCTGGTTTTGGCATGCCTAACAACCCTAGACCCTAAACCCTAAACCCTAAACCCTAAACAAAACCAGCCCTCTGATTCCAGGGACCTTCTTACTGGGTCCTGAAGAGGCCTAGGGCCCTAACCATAGCTTAGGGGAGGAGTGAGCAAACTTTGAACTTCTGGGTTCGGTCTTGGTTTTGCTGACACTAGCGGTATTAGGGTCCTTGGAAGCAGAGGGCGGAGTTGAAGAAAGAATGTGAAAGGAAGCTGTAATCTCCAGACCCTAAACCCTAAACCCAAACCTAAAGCCTTTTAAGGTTGCTTTAATGGATCCTTGAAGGGCTCCTTTTAAAGGTTCCTCTTAAGGGCTCCTTTTTAAGGGTTCCGCTTTAAGGGTTCCTTTTTAGGGTTCCTTTTAAGGGTTCCTTTTCAGGGCTCCTTTTCAGGGCTCCTTTTTAAGGCTTCCGTTTAAGGCTTTCTGTTTAAGGGCTCCTTTTTTAGGGCTCCTTTTTAAGGGTTCCCGTTTTAAGGGTTTCTGTTTAAGGCCTTTGTAAGGGTTCCTTTTTCCGTTTAAGGCTTCCCGTTCAAGGGCTCCTTTTTTAGGGCTCCTCCTAAGGGTTCCTTTTGAGGCCTCGCCTGGAGCCCATCCCTGCGCGCGGCAGCTCCTGGGCTCCTCTTAGGGTTTAGGGTTTAG
>CAJNDV010009879.1:4900-16279 GCA_905221635.1 Symbiodinium sp. CCMP2456
ACCCTAAACCCTAAACCCTCGGATTTGGGGTGGGGCTCGAGAGACGTTTCTCGTCGGAGCTTGGGCCTGAGCCTCGGGTTTAAACGACTCGGGGAGAGATTTTGGGCTTGGGCTTTTTTTCATGGTTTTTAGTGGTTTTTTAATGTTTTTTTCATGGCTTTAGGGTTTGGTGTCTTTTCGGATAACGGGTTATTACCAGGGGGCTGAATTGGGGTTATAGTACTTATAAGTNNAAATAACCATTTACTAAGTCCCCCCACCCTCCAAGTACTAAGCACCAGGCAGACTTCGTCAAGAAGAGGCCAATAAGTTGCTCGAGCAGGCCATGGCTAGAGATGATGCAGAGCCCAAACCCACTTGGAGGGTCGGGGGACTTAGTACATGGTTACTTTCTAGACTTATAAGTACTATGACCCCAATTAGGGTCCCTTTTAGGGTACTTACAAGTCTACTTATTAAGTCTCCCGACCCTGCAAGCAGGAAGCAGAAGGCTCAGAGAGCGACTTCGAAACACATGGGGTTGTTTCCCGAAAAGCTTGAAGTTTGTTGCCGGGGGCATGACTTGAAGATGTTGTTGAAGGGCATAAACCCTAAACCCTAAACCCAAAGCCCTAAACCCCTAACCCCTAAACCCCTAAGCCCCTAAACCCCTAAACCCCTAAACCCTAAACCCACAGACTCTATGGATGGAGTGCACGGAGGGCAACCTTGCCTGGTTCCAAGGGGCAGCCCCAGCCTCTGCGGAAAAAAGTGAAGAAGAAGACAAGGAAGCAGGAGAAAGGCTGAGGCTTTAGGGTTTTGGGTTTAGGGTTTAGGGTTTAGGCCTTTGGACTTTGAGATTGTACTCTGAAGACTGACTGATTTGCAACAGCCCACTGGGCTTTTCAAGGACTCAAGTTTAGGTGCTGTGAGTTCGAAGACGTACTTTTTTGAATGGCTTCTGTAAGTTGTGTGCAGGCTTCCAGAGTCCACAATAGGTTGTTGAGAGGTCGCTGTACCTAAACCCTAAACCCTAAACACTCAGCCCCACACCTCAGGCCCTAAATCTTTCGCCTTGTTCAAGCCCAAAGCCCTCGTACAGCCTGGGTACCTATAGTCCGAAACCCTAAACCCTAAACCCTAAACCCTAAACCCTAAACCCTAAACCCTAAACCCTAAACCCTAAACCCTAAACCGGCGACTCGAAAATGGGTCATAGACGCACGTTTGTCATTGGGTTTAGGGTTTAGGGTTTAGGGTTTAGGGTTTAGGGTTTAGGGTTTAGGGTTTAGGGTTTAGGGTTTAGGGTTTCCAGGGTTTCCGGGTTGGGCTTTAGGGTTCCGGGTTTGGGTATTGGGTTCAGGGTTTAGGTAGGTACACACTAAACCCTAAACCCTAAACCCTAAGCCCTGAACTCTAAACCCTAACCCTGAGCCCTGATCCTCCAAACTCTGCGGAAGCCTGCGTAATAAGGAGCCCCCCAAATAGTATGGGTAAGCATTTAGACCCAGTATTAGGGTTCAGTGCTTCATTGGGTCAATATTGTACACGCATCGCAACTTCAACATAGACCTTATGTCATACAAAATGTCCTAGCCCTTCTATACATGCCAAAGACCCAGGATACAGCCGCATGAAGAAAGCAAGAGGATGCTACTTCACATGGTTCTCTAAATTAGGGTCCCTTCTACTGTAGCGTCCTTCTTTTTATAACGATGCTGTACCATGGCAGGGACAGAAAAAGGGACCCCCAATTTAGAGAAGTACCCATACCCTAAACCCTAAACCCTAAACCCTAAACCCCTAAACCCCTAAACCCTAAACCCTAAACCCTAAATACCCTAAACCGCCAGTCGTGGGGCCTCATCGCCAGCCTCACCTATCCCTGCGATGTCATTGTCAACACGGATGACCCTCGGATTTTCTCGGCTTTCGTATAGGGTCTAGGGTAGATGCCTGAACAATTGGGCTGAGGTTGAGGGGTTTCTGTGCGATGATTAGGTTATTGGTCCCTTCTTAGGTTTTGGCTGCACAGAAATACGACGATCAATGGTTCAGGCCCGTGCGTCAGGCTGTTGGGGGCTGATTTGTCACGGCTTTACATTTAGGGAAGCATTTCCTTAAACCCTACACATCCCTACACCCTAAACCCTAAACCCTAAACCCCAGCATGCATACGGCGCCCAAACTCCATTCATCACGGCGCCCTCTTGTTCAGGATTCCGGCGAAAGTTCCACTTTTGCTTAGCTAGGGATTGTTTGGCGCATGATGATGCAACGGAAGTAATTTTAGGGCTGAAGATTCAGGGCATCAGGGTTCTGTAGTAGAGTCCTTACGGGTCAGGATTTTTGGTCTGAAGAACATGCAACGAACAGCGTGGCTTCACCAATGTGATCGAAGACTCCGGATGTTTGAACTGCCGTCTGACGCTTGAATCCAACCCTCAGCCCTAAACCTAAAAGCCTAAAACTCTAAGCCCCAAACCCCAAACTCTGCCACCCTAAACCCTAAGGCCTGAACCACTGCCGAGATCCGAAACCGGCGAGCTGCTAATCATCCAGCGTTTTAACAGCCTAAACCACGGCGTCACAGCCCAGCCTCTGCATTCCAAGCATCCAAAACCTAGGCTGAGAGCCCCGAAACCCCCTAAAACCCTGCTCCAAACCCTGTAAGCTTTAGCTCCTGCCCTAAAGCCTAAACCCTAAACCCTAAACCCTAAACCTTCAGGCCTTCAGGTGTTCAGGTGGTAGAGGGTGTCGGGTTTGAGGGTCTGCAGAAACCTTTCGGTTTAGGGTTTAAGGGTTAGGGTTTAGGGTTTAGGGTCTAGGGCGGAGCTTTTTGTGGATCTGGCTCCTACCATCCTCGCAGCAAGGCAAAAATTGTCGAAGATATTGAAGTTTAGGGTTTAGGGTTTAGCGTTTAGCATGTCATGAAATCCAATGAAGGTTGTACAAGAACTCCAATGATACCGTCAAACACAGAAACAGAAACACCCAGCGCGAGTATCTGGAATTTTCCCAAGACCTTGTAGAGACTCCCGAACACCACCCCAGACCTTAGACCCTACATCCTCGACCCTGAAGCCTAAACCCTGAGCCCTAAACCCTAAATCCCCTAAAGCCTAACCCTAAATCCTACACCCTAAACCCTAACTGCTAAATCCTAAACCCTGAGCCGAAGCCTTGCAGCCTACACGCTGACTCCTGAAGCCTGAACCTCCCGAGATCCTAATCAAACCACCCACGACATTAGGGGTTTAGGGTTGAGGGGTTTAGGGTTTAAGGGTTTAGGGTTTAGGGGTTTAGTGTTTAGGGTTTAAGGGTTCAGGGGTTTAAGGGTTTTAGGGGTTTTAGGATTCGGGGGTTTAGGGGTCTGGGGTTTAGGGTTTAGGGTCTTCGAAGGACGAGACTTACCACGAGGGCCTCATGCTCTCCTTCAATATCACGGAGGAGGACTTGCTGATTCAAGCATGTATACATATGTATACATGTGTATCGCACGTACGTACGTACGTACGTACGTACGTACGTATGTACGTACGTAGGTAGGTATGTATGTATGTATGTATGTATGTATGTATGTATGTATGTATGTATGTTTTTGTATGTATGCAAGTAACTCAATATAACGGTATGTGTGTGTGTGTAGGTGTATGTATGTATACATATATGTGTACATGTGCATATATGTACATACACATTTGTATATATGTACATATATTCGCATATATATACACATATAAATATACATATATATATATACATATGTATATACACTGTAAACATGTATGCATGTAGGTACGTAGGTAGGGTAGGTAGGTAGGTAGGTAGGTAGGTAGGTAGGTAGGTAGGTCGGTAAGTATGTATGTATTTGTATGTATTCATACGTGTACACACACACATATATACATGTACATATATATCCATATATATATATATATACACACATGCATACATGAACCCTTGGGTATGCACATGCATATGCATGTGTATGCGTATTGGTACACTGGCATGTATGTGTATGTGTAGATGCAGATGTAGACCTAGATGCTGATAAATATGCATATGATTGCATATATGTACATAGATAGATAGATAGATATCTAGGTAGGTAGGTAGGTAGGTAGTTAGGTAGGTAGGTAGATGGGCAGATAGATCCATCGATGGATGGATGGATGGATGGATGGATAGATAGATTCATAGATCGACATATCGTCAGATCGATAGATAGATAGGTAGATGGGTATTGACCTGTGCATGTATGCCTACGTGTGTAGAGGTGTATGAACATGTCTCTGTCCGTGTACATGTGTAGTTTATGTAGATAGCAATATCGTTTTGTCCTCATACAAGTTGTGTTTTACCTGGTTGGCAAGCAGAGCTCTTGATTTCAAGGACTGTGTGCGAGTATGTAAGCATTTAAGTAAGTATGTATGTATGTAGGTATGTAACATTGCATGTACGCATGTAAGTACGCAAGTATGTGTGTGGCGTGTCTAGATTTGTGCACGTACAAATTCAGGGGGTCCTTCAGGAGAAAGGCAATTCGCACTACGCTTAGTCTTGTGTCTTGCTGTATTCAACCCAGATGTTGGTCGCATTAATAATATTGTGCTTCGCGGTAGCTGTTATTGCTTCGATACCGCGACCGCTGTTGCTTCTGTTATACCGCCTTTGGTGGCTTTTTGCAGCTACTGATCGTCACGTCTATTCTGTTTGAGGGCCTAGTTCAGGGGTTTAACCCAAACCCTAGCTACAAAACTCTAGGAGTGTAAAACTAAACACACTGCATTTATCTATAGTATAATGGGCCCCAGAACCCTATTCTAACTATCAAGGCCCCTACATTGTTTTTTCCCTAAGCCCTAAACCCTAAACCCTAAAACCTAAACCCTAAACCCTGAACCCTGAACCCCTAAACCCTAAACCCTAAACCCTGAACCCTAAACCCTAAACCCCTAAACCTGGAGTATATCGCCTTGAACACCAAGCACTCCAAACCGAAGCTCCGACGTACCTCAACCCTGAACTGTTTAGGGTTTAGGGCTTAAGGGTTTAAAGGTTTAGGGTTTAGGGTTTAGGGGTTTAGGGTTTAGGGTTTAGGGTTTAGGGCTTAGGGTTTAAGGGTTTAGGGTTTGGTGTTTAGGGTTTGGGGTTCCAAAACCCGGAGCACTACTGTAAAGAAGCCCGTAAGCTTACCGAACGATTTCCCTTTGAATGCCTTGGCCCAAACACAGCGACAATCTCACTCTGTTGGGTCTCTCTTGCTGGGTGTATTGGGGAGTTTTGGGGTTTGAGTTTTGCAGGGCTTTAGGGCTTCAGGGTTTAAGGTTTAGGGAAAAGTGCTTCAGGGTTTAGGGTTGAGGGTTTAGGGCTTCAGGGGTGTAGGGCTTTGGGTCTTAGGCTTCAGGGCTCAGGCAAAGTTCAGAGACCCTAAACCCTAAACCCTAAACCCTAAACCCTAAACCCTAAACCCTAGAGAGCCATGCATCAGGGGATTTTTCCTGTACCGGGCGCTATGTCCATGTCCCCAGCTGCTACGTTCTATGCATTGCAGGCTGAAGCTGCAACGCAGAAAAAGGGTTTAGGGTTTAGGGTTTAGGGTAGGGTTTTTTTCACTCAAGGGGTCTGATTACTAAGAATTTTAGTCTTGCTTACGTTGCCCCCTAAGATGTTTCGAAGATAGAAGCCCTCCCTCCCCCCCCTCCCCCCCACACGCGGATCTTGCCTATCAGTCAGGCTTCGATGTACTCTAGACCCCAAACCCCTAAACCCTAAACCCTAAACTCCAAACCCTAAACCCCTAAACCCTAGGGCGGGTTTAGGGATTGGAGTTTTGGGGTTTAGGGTTTCGAACCCTACACCTTGGGTGTAAAATTCTGAGCCCTGGCCCGTGGTCTTTCAACTCGAGACCCCAACCCCAGACCCCGCCCCTTAAAGCCCTAAGCCTAAAGATTAAGGCTTGAACTTCGAATCTTACTTCTTGGGGCCTGCTGTGCTCCTAAACCCTAAACCGTGTTAGACTCCAAGTCTTAAGCCCTGAACCCTACACCCTAGGCCCCTTAAACCCTCAGCGTTGGGCTGCAGGGCCTTTGCCAGAAATTTGATTTTTGGGGTGTAGGGCTTTGGGCTTGGGGTTTGGCATTTGGAGTTCGTGGTGCAGGGGGTCAGATTTTGGGTGGGGCTTTTCATCCGTAGCAGAGGACTTCGAGCTATAAGGGATATGGGAGTCCTTGCGCAGGCTGCAACTCTGTTGCTCCTTTGGATCGCAGTGTTTGTTGGCAGTGGTGTGGACTTTCTTCGACTCGGTGAGAAGCTATCCAACACAGCATTGCGACCGTCTTGGATGCCAAAAAGCTGGTTTTTGATGCTACTTCGTTCAAGCATCTATCGGCCGGCAGCGTACAGCATCGTTCCCTACATGTTTTTGCAAGCGTTTGTCGTGGAGAAGTGGCTCCTTCTCTTGCCAGTGGTGGTGGCACTCTCCCGGTCTCTGGTTGCTTTGGCAGTTACCATCTTCCACCTAGGTGACTCATCGAGAACCAGTAGCCACCGGGACTATCTGATGCTGTACAACTGCTGGGTGTTGGCTCTGTGTGGGTGGATCCATGCTTTCGTGCCTTCTGCGGGAGTGGACGAGGTGGCTCAAGCCCTGGCATTGGGCTTCTGCATCTGGTGGGAGTTTCCGAAAATTAGGGGTACCTTATTTTGGGGTCCTTATAATAGGGATCCTACTATTTAGGGTACTATATTCAGGTCCCCTGTTTTCGGAAACCTCCAGGTACATCTTCAGCTGCGGAGTATCGAAGGTGGTGGTGGCCGGCGGTGGTGTGTCCGTGAACGATCACTCTATGCCGCGGCTGATGCAGGACCTTAAACCCCAAAACACACGAAAACTTAAGCCATAGGTCCTAAGCCCTGTTTGGAGGTTCATGTGAAGGCATAAGTAGGGTTATCAGTAGGATAACTCTCGTTATGCCTTACATTCGGGGACGTATATCCCCACCCATAAAGAACCTATGAACCTTTAACCCACTTATAACTACCTATGAACCTCCAGGCATAGATGTACATCCTAAGCTCTACACCCCATAGATGACCCTAAACCCTAAACCCTAAACCCTAAACTCTAGATCCCTGAAGCAGGGATTCCGAGAATGGTCCTTCGGAGACACCTTGAATGCGATCCTGGAGACTAGGTCTCACAGTTTCGCACATGTTCTATTCTTCTTGTGGGTTTGGGAGGGTTAGGGTTTAGGGTTTAGGGTTTAGGGTTTAGGGTTTAGGGTTAGGGGTTTAGGGTTTAGGGTTTAGGATATAGAGTTCAGGGTTTCCGGAGCTCTTCTTACTCCTCGGGGCTACCCGGAATCCGAGGAGACCTTCTCACGGAAGACGCCGAAGGGCGGAGGCCCTGTGTAGCTTGGACGCAGCCTGTGGGTTTCTTGATAAGGATGCTCTTTGGGGTTCCTTTGAAGGGGTGTTAGGGTTGGGGGTTTAGGCTGTAGGGTTTAAGGATTTGAATTCCTTACGGCCTTACGGATTTTTTGGGGTGTTTTAAGGATTTCTTGGAATAACCTACATGCTCTTTAACCCTAAACCTCAGGCGCTAAAGCCTCCCCAACCGTAAGCCCTGTGCCCAACACCTTAACCCCTAAACCCTCCCCAGCCCCAAACCCTATACCCTAAACCCTAAACCCTATACCCAACACCCTAAGCCTAAATTCTCCCCAACCCCAAACCCAAAACCCTAATCCCTAAGCCATAGCGCCTCTACCCTAAACCCTAAACCCGGGTTTAGGTTTTAGGGTTTAGGGCTTAGGGCTTAAACCCAACCGGAAACCCGAAAGGCCAGAGCCGGGTAACATATGTGACGGAATGATTAGAAATAGGGCTTTGAAGCCCATTCTACTGTACTTGTAATAAGGAAGCCCCCCGAAATAGTGTTGGTAAATGATTTCGGCCCCTATATTCGGGCTTAGGGTTTAGGGAACCTAAACCCAAAACCCTAAACCCTGAACCTTATAGTAGTTCCCAAGGCTCGGGGTCCTCACCCGCAGCCTCGTCTTGAGCACCCCGCTCTTGGCGGATTCCTCGGCGAGACCTCCGAGCACCTTTCCGAGCAAACTGAGCCTCTGACCGGATATTCTCAGAGGGTTTAGGGTTTAGGGGTTTAGGGTGGAGGGTTTAGGGGTTTAGGGGTTTAGGGGTTTAGGGTTTAGGGGTTTAATGTTTAAGGTTTAGGGGTTTAGGATTTAGGGTTTAGGATTGGGGTTTAAGGGTTTAATGTTGAGGGTTTAGGGCTTAGGGGAAAGGGGTTTAGGGTTTAGGGTTTAGGGTTTGAGGGTTTGAGGGAGCCTTAATAATTACCTATACTAGTTTGGGGGTTCGTGATTCTAGTTCTGGTGGACCACCACCACCACCGCCGCCACCACCACCACTGCCACCACCACCACCACCGCTGCCGCCACCACCACCACCACCACCGGCAGCACCAGCGCCAGCGCCAGCGCCAGCAGCAACACCAGCAACACCAGCACCACCAGCACCACCAGCACCAACAGCACCAACAGCACCAACAGCACCAACAGCACCAACAGCACCAACAGCACCAACAGCACCAACAGCACCAACAGCACCACCAGCACCAACAGCACCACCAGCACCACCAGCACCACCAGCACCACCAGCACCAGCAGCACCAGCAGCACCAGCAGCACCAGCAGCACCAGCAGCACCAGCCGCACCAGCCGCACCAGCAGCACCAGCAGTACCAGCAGCACCAGCAGCACCAGCAGCACCAGCAGCACCAGCAGCACCAGCAGCACCAGCAGCACCAGCACCACCAGCAACACCAGCACCACCACCACCACCACCACCACCACCACCACCACCACCACCACCACCCGTTGAAGCTTCTGGACTTTAGTTGTGATGGTTTCCGTGGGGTTTCCGTGGAAACATGTAACTCTAATATGTCCACGTAAACGTCTATGCCTGCTAGTCTTTCCGGACGCGAAGCGGTTTCTACAAGGATTGAGTAGTTTCACAGTTTAATGATGATGACTCGAGTTCATCAAGCTTGGTGGTTTCGTGGTAGTTTGATGAGGCGCAACAGCGGCAGGGACGAAGCCGCAATGTTCTCGCTTTGTTGCTTTCCAGATTTGAGAAATGCCTCTGCCACACGGTCATGCGCCTTCTGTCGGCAAAGTCTCTGCGGCTGCGAAAAGGCTGCGGCGGAAGCGACTGAAGCCGTCTTCAATCACAGACGCCAAGTCGCAACTGCTAAATTTTGAGCACCCATAATCCATGAGCATCCAGCAGCATTGAACTTTGAGGCGGCAAGCTTGTTGGACTTGCTGAGAACCCATGACGGTAAGCCTCTGGAAGCATGCCAAGGAGCCCCAACCGTAACCCAAGACCTAAATCTGCATCGCCTTGAAGCTTGAACATTTTTGAAGCCTGAGCTCGACTGCCCGGGGTCTCGAGATGTCCAAATTCTGCAAATATGTCAAGACTTGTGGTGCATGGAGTCTTGTTGAGGACGAGGGCAACGGGGCATGTGCCGGGATTGAAATCCTGGCTGTAGCACTGTTGGTGCAAGAGTTTGTTTAAGTTGCTCCTGTTGTGGCCTGAGGTGTATGATTATGACTATGACATCGGGGCTGCTTTCATCAGACATCCTGCAAGGCAGGCCATCCTCACTCTTGCAACACTTGAACCGAATGTGTCGGGCATGAGTGCAGTCAGTCGTTGGCTCCACCTTGGGCATCCTGATCAACTTCAGGAAAGACAATCTTAGATCTTGGTACGTGATCATCGCGGAAGTACGTAACGCCCAGGAGCAACCAACTAATTATCCACTTCCTTGCGTCCGTATATCGATGCAATCCGTCACGAAACCCATGAAATCCCAGTACTAACGAACTACCCGCACCCGTTTAGGGTCATTCTCGCTGTGACCGCCGTCACGGGTTTTCATGTTGACATGCACGGACTTGGATCTCACGCGGCTGTGGTTTCGGATTTAGTTGTTTCGAACTCAAGTGTCTGTGGGCTTCTTCGGTAGCGAGCAAAACGTAGCGAGCAAAAAAACTCACTTGCTGTCCACATGGCTCGCGTAATAGGGTTTGGGCTCGTTGCAAGCTTCAGAGCCGGTTTCAGTGGGCTTCAAGTTGCCCTGTTGTTTGGGCTCGAGAGTCCCGGGTTGCACGGCTCGGGAAGAACATCGACCTTTCTTTACAGTAACGCTCTACCCTTTACTCGTCCTGGGCCAGGCGCTCCGCACAAGGTGCTTGGTGGGGTGCTGCCGGCATTAATCATTAATTGCGATTCAACTGCTGCCCTTCAATGGCATGACGCAATCCCTCCAAGAAACTGCTGAAGGTGAAAACAAGCGGTTCAGCGAGGTGGGTAATTGGTTGTGGAGGGGCAGAAGAGCATCGCTGCATGTCAGAAATACTTAGAAGGGTATCTGCTGACTTTACGAACCCTTCGAATCTGACTGACCTGGGCCGACGGGTCTTCTTTGCGGCAGCCAGTCCGGCTCGAAACGTGGCCCTGAATTCAAGCAGCACCGGCTGCGGAGTACAGACGGCACAGTGAGCTTCACACGCATGGCACGAAGCTTCTTCCGAGGAGAGCCCTTGCACCACATCGGCTCCAGTCCAGAGTCCAGGTATCACGTCCCTGGTAGTTGCAACTCAATGTCTGCACACAAGTGAAACTACCGATGAAAAAGCATCCAACCCCAGCAAAAGCAACCAGCATCTCAAATAATGTAAGTTGATGAATAATGCACCAGGCACCAGGTTGTTTTCCCTGGCTTTAGGAAGAAAATCTTCCGTGATCCATGACTGCTCGTCCATGCCACCTATCTGTGTTTCAGGTTCTCATCCAGATTAGGCAAGGGTATAACTAAGGTTGTTTCTACGTGAGTCGTGTCACACATCTGATCTGTGTACGCCCGAAATCGTAGGAACTCTGAGAACCTTAATTTTAATCCTAAGACTCAGGAGACCGTTCAGCCCAAAGGCACCTTCAGCTTAGTGTCGGGGTCCCGCAGAGGCATTATTTAAGATTGAGAGGACTGCCCCTGCTGGGCACCATCGCCTGTGCTGAGCACATCTGGCTCAACCAGACCGCCGGAAGTTGGCAGGCCTAGCCCAGTACCATTGCCATGATGATTGTGGTGATAGGGGCATTTCTTCTATGTGGTTGCTTCCTCTCACTATTATTTCTGGGAAGTGCTACTGTTTTTGCCCGCTTCATCCTCCACATGACCTTCACTGCTGCTACTACTACTACTACTACCACCACTACTACTACTACCACTACTACTACTACTACTACTACTACTACTACTACCACTACCACTACTACTACTACTACTACAGATCGGAA
>CAJNDV010009879.1:42529-61307 GCA_905221635.1 Symbiodinium sp. CCMP2456
TAAGGGTTTAGGCTAGGGTTTAGGGTTTAGGGTTTAAGGGTTTGGGGTTTAGGTCTTAATCTTAGGGTTTAGGGTTTGGGGTCTTAGGGTTTAAGGGTCTAGGGTTTAGGGTCTGGGTCTTAGGGTTTAGGGTTTGAGGTCTTAGGGTTTCAGGGTTAAGGGTTTAGGTCTTAGGGTTTGGGATAGGGTTTAGGGTTTAGGGGTTTGGGATGGGGGGGGGGTTTGGGTCGAGGCGTCAGAGCTTTCGTTGGGCATCCCGTAGTACGTCATCATGTCCATTTAGGGTTTAGGGTCCATTAGGGTTTAGGGTTTAGGGTTTAGGGTTCTGTTGCGGCCGGCCTTGCGCGCGGCAGGAAAAGAAAGGCTCAGGACGAACTTGAGCAGAAGTGCACTGTATGCCGGAGCACTGCATCCTCTTTTGCTGCTATTCTGAAGGACGGGGCCTTTCGGGGCTTGGGCACGACGAGGTTCTGACATCACGCAGCTTTTTGGCCCTCCAGCTCCTGAACTCCCTGAGCTCTGCTGGGCGTTGTTACTGCATGTTCCATCTGTGAACTCCTAAACCCTAAACCTTAAAAACCCTAAACCCTAAACCCTAAAAACCCTTAACGCTAAAAGCCCTAAGCCCTAAACCCTAAACCCTAAAAGCCCTAAGCCCTAAAAGCCCTAAGCCCTAAACCCTAAACCCTAAACCCTAAACCCTAAACCCTAAACCCTAGCTTGTAACAGTAGATCCCCAGGCAGCCGGCGTACTTCGACCCGGCGACCGGGGCACCGGCGTCGAGCTACACGGCCGGGTGGTGCTGGTTCCGGGTTTGGGGGTTTAGGGTTTAGGGTTGAGAGCGGTTTGGGGGTTTAGGGGTTTAGGGGTTTAGGGGTTTAGGGGTTTAGGCTTTAGGGTTTAGGAGTCTGAAGAGTTTCTTTGAGGTTTGGGGGCTGATGTAGGGTTGCAGGAGAGGGGATCCAAGAACTGGTTTAGATTTCGATAGGTTTAGTGCTTGATATGCTTGGAGGTTCATGGGTAGTTATAAGTGGAGTTATAAGTCCCCTAATATAGGTTATAACTATAGTCAGCCTACTTATAACCCTACCTATAACTACCCATGAACCTCCAAGTGGGGTTGCACACGAAAGCGATTGTTGGGCCGAGGATTCCGGGCAAGATGTCTCTATGTCTTGCAGGATCGAATATGTCCTGAACCTAAACCCTAAAGCCAGGAACCCTAAGCACAAAAACCGTAAAGCTTAGAGCCCCAAACCCTGAACCTTGAACCCTGAACCCTAAAGCCAAGAACCCTAAACCCTAAACCCTGAACCCTAAACTCTGAACCCTGCACCCTGAACCCTAAAGCCAGGAACCCTAAACCCTAAACGCCTGCAAAGGTGATTTTGTTTGCGTTTCCGAGTACTTTTGTTCTGAGGCCTCTGCGTTTCAAAGGACTTCGGTTTGCAGGGTTTAGGGTTTAGGGTTTAGGGTTTAGGGTTTAGGGTTTAGGGTTTAGGGTTTAGGGTTTAGGGTTTAGGGTTTAGGGTTTAGGGTTTAGGGTTTTGGGGCTTTGATCCCGTCCAACCGGATGAGAATCGTTAAATGCAGTGCACGGTTGAAACAATCCTCGTAAGCCTATCTGTTTGTCCGTCTATCTATCTATCTATCTATCTATCTTTCTATCTACTTGTTTATCCGTCTATCTGTCTATCTAGCTATCTACCTACCTGTCTATCTATCTAACTATCTATCTATCTATCTATCTATCTATCTCTTTCCATCTCTATCTATCTCTATTTAACGCTATCTATCTCTATCTATGCCTATCTATTTCTTTCGTTCTCTATCTATCTACCTATCTATGTAGCCACCTATCTACCTATCCACCTATCTACCTATCTACCTAACTACCTATCTACCTATCTACCTATCCACCTATCTCAACCTCTATCTCAACCTCAATCTCAACCTCAATCTCAACCTCTATCTCAACCTCTATCTCAACCTCTATCTCTATCTCTATCTCTATCTCTATCTCTATCTCTATCTCTATCTCTATCTCTATCCCTATCTCTATCTCTATCTCTATCTCTATCTCTATCTCTATCTCTATCTCTATCTCCATCTCCATCTCCATCTCCATCTCCATCAAATAAGATCAGTGACCATTTGCATGATGACATCACGCTACCCCAAATCCATATCGGCCTTGTCTCCCAAGCTGGTATCATTGACCTGCCAAGGAAGTCTATGGTAAGTCCTAGACCCTAAACCTTTACCGCAAGCCCTTAAACCCTAAACCCTAAACCCCACCTCATACCCATGTCAAGTTTTACCTGCCAAGGAAGTCTATGATGATCTGGTGGCCAGCGAGGGCCTCCCAGTGGACATCTGGAATGTGGACTACGCCCAGGCAGGAGTTTGTCCTGATCCCTAAACCACCTAACACCCTTAACCCTGCACCCTAAAAACCCCCAGCTTAAGCGACCCTGAACGCAACGGATGAGTGCTGAGGCTGCTTTACAGCGCCTCCGTGGCATCGCCGAAGGAAGGGTCGGGATCCCGGGACTAGGAAAGAGTCGAAACCCCTGAAGACCCTTTTCAGGTCCCCTTTTTCAAGGAACCCTTGAAGGACCCCTTTGCAGGGTTCCTTTAAGGGTCCGGTGTAGGGGTCCCGTTAAAGGGAACCCTGAAAGGAACCCTAAGCCCCGCCGAGCAGAGGATGATGGGGTTCAGGGCTTCAGTCTTGGTTTCGAATTGAGCTTTAGGAAACGACGGAAAACCTGTGTACTGTGCTCAGCTGGAAGCCCTGATCGTGAGATTTCTCTGCGCAAAGATATCAATTTCTGCGTCGTTACTTAGCGGCTGATGGCACTGATAGCATAGAGGGGCCATTGGCCCTCCAACCCTACAGCCGTAAACCTCTGCACGAAGCTGAGGTCATGAACTGGGCTGTGGCCGACCTCACTCAGCTTTCTGAAGAGGCCGCCGGCACTGCTACAAACCGAGAGAGTCCAAACCCCAGGCCCTAAACGCAATCACATGGAGAATCGTTTGTCGGGTTCTGTGGAGGGCTTTTTAAACTTACAAGGTGTTAATTAACCGGAATATCCTTTCCCGATAGACCCCCAACTCTACCCCAAACTCCTTAAAGCTTAGACGAATATCGAGGTGTAACTACAGTGTTTCAAACTCAAGTGCCTACTCGGCACACGACATTTCGACGTTTGATGCTTGCGGCTTTTAGGGTGCATTTAATGTTTTAAACCTTGTACAATATCTTTTATTGTAGCCGAGAGAGAGACCCTATCAAGTCCCTTTAAAGAAACCATGTTGAAACTATGAAAGTAGCAGCTGAAAATCGTCCGGGAAGGACTTCCCGACTGCCACCTTCGACTTGGTCCTAGCTCCTCGACAAGAAAGGTGGAGTTAGAACACCCAAACCCTATACGCAACAAAAACCCTAAACTTCATACTCTAAAGCCCTAAACCCCCCCAGTTAGGCCCCATGCCCAAAAGCTCTAAACCGTGAGCCCCGATTCAGCCTAACTTTAGCTCCTGGATGTTGGGCGTAGCGGCGTCTGTGCGAGTATCGGAGTAGTGGTTTTCGGCTACGTGCGGCATTGCGGACATGTACGTACATGTTATGGGTTTGGGCTAGAGTTTAGAGTTGAGGGTTTGGGGTTCAAGGTCGTTCAAGGATTGCAGGATTCATTCGCTACAGGGTTCTTTGAAAAGGTTTCCCAGCATGTGTAATAGCGCATTTTATTTTGCGCTTTGAGAACCCAACATTTTCGATTGAAGCAATTGCAAGGTATAACTCAAAACTTGCTGTCATCCGTAGTTTTACAACACTCTGCACGCTTCTCAGACCCGAATCCTTTCCGATTCTTGTGCCTGTCGGATGGAGCAAGGACTGGGGCTGCAGCCCTAAGTCCCCTATGCCCTCAATACTGCATTTTCCTTGGTTTTTCCGTGAACAGTATACACCAAAGCGGCTATTGAGATTAAGGACTATACCTTGGATTGTCTTGACGAGTCGAAACTGCCTTATATACTAGATTTCTGAGTCAGTTGCGTTTACGTGTGGAGTTTAGCGTACCGGGCTTCGCAGAGCCCAGCTTTTTTTTGATGTCACCGCCGCCCCCAATTGCATTTATTATGCTACGCCCGAAATCCAAGTCCCAACACCTTGAACCCGAAACGCTTGGTTCAAGTGTCACGGGCACGATGTCTCGCCCGCTCGCTCGTTTCGCGAAATGAGGACAAAGGCACTATGGACGCGCTGTTCTGTGCAGGCAGGATCGGATCGCTGAAATCCTGAAGCAGTCCCCCTGTCAAACAACGCCGAAGGGTCGGTGTGTGCATCTTGGGGGCATCCCCTCGACTGGAATTCAGCTTTCAGTGCTATGATTATATCCTTGAGGTAATTGATCGCTGTTTACCCTGAAGCCCCCACCCCAAAGTCCGATAAAGATCCTGTCAAAAAGCTTGATGAGTCCCCTGTAGCTTGCAAAATCCCATGGAATCCTGCAAAAGCCTTAGAATCAGGAAGCTACCCCCCCGAACCGCGAGGCCCAAACCCTAAGCGTCCAGGCCCTAAACCCTGTAGACCCTAGTTTATCAGCAACCCTAAACCCTCAATCCCATGCGCTAAACCCTGTTTCAAAAAATACCTTAAAGCCCAAAGCCCAAAACCCCTTTGCCTCCGTGGAGACAGGCCCCGCATCGGTGGCAGCCGCTGCGCGCGAGATGCATCGGATTCTTCGACCAGGCCGCTCTCGGTCTTAAAGACATGGGTCTGAATGAGAGGCTTTAGGACCAAGTTTAGGATGTCTTATACAGTACTTAAGGATCAGCGTATAGATGGTCTTCAAGCGATATAGGTTGGGGCATTGCAGGCTTTTTGTGCTGAAAATTTTCTTTCCTGTTTTTTGAGAACTTGCAGGCTTTGTAATGATGGGTTCACTAAGTGTGTGATGGCAATCATGCAGCCCCGTATAAAGGTCTTCTTACAAAACATGTTTTGGAGCCTCGTGCTTAAGCAAACCTTTGACCCTTCGTCACATTCTGCACCCAGAAGACAACCAACAGCCTGTGACCATACCCAAATCCCAAAGCCTTCACCCCCCCAAAGCCCAATACTTATGCTCAAAGAGAACAGTGTCAGAGGGCCGCCCATGCTGAGACAAATCTAATATGTTTACCAATACCACTCCTTAGGGTTTCAGGGGTTCTTGATTATGGCTATATATTATAATAGGCCCCCAAGCCACAATCTTTCTAGTTAATATTATTGAGCCCCTTTGTGATCACCTCAACCTCCACTCGAAGTCGCAACGGCCTCACCCCCGGATGCTTGACTTTCTGAGTTCCAAAAGACTCTGAAGCCCAGACACTACCCCTGTCAGCCTTTGTCACTTGGGGGAAACTCAGGTTGGCCCCAGACTTGCAAAGTAGTGAGGTCTTGCGTGTTCTCTGCAGTGCTACTCTGTCAACCGGGCGTTTCAGACGAACTAGGGTTGACGGTTTTGGGTTTAGAATTAACCCTGCACCTTGGATCTTAGGTCTTGCTTGTCTCAAAACCTCCCTCAAAGCACAGCAAGCCCTGGCAAACGCTAGGTGGAGCTCCTCTATGGGTGAGTCTCTAAATTAGGGTCCCTTTTTGGGTACCCACTATAGTACGGCACCCTTATAAACAGGACCCTAGAAGGGGCCCTAATTTGGAGAACTGCAGCCATATATAACCCTCTCCGAAACAACCCTGAGACTGGCCACCCCGGATCCTAAACTCTAAACCCTAAGCTGGCCTACCTGAACCCTCAAGAACCTGCTTAGGGATCCTTCTTATGATTTCTTTATACAAGTCCTTAAGGAGAGGTTAGGTTTTTTGGGGTTGAGGTAGACCTTAGGCCCTGGTCGTGAGGTGGGCGCATGATCATGGTCTCCGGGGTCCCGCCAGCGAAGGCGGCTGTGGGGCTCAGGGTTCAAGCTGTTGTGGCCCTAGGCCCTAAAAGCCCTAAGCTCTAACCCCAAGGATTCAGGGCTTGTTTTCATGCTGGTGTCCTAGCAGATTTAGGACCCAGCTGTCAAGGGCTTTCGAATTTGGGGGGTTTAGTGCTCGAAGCTAGGAGGGCGCAGACTGCCAAATCCCTGAATATGACCTGGACCGCCATTCACAACCTTCATAATCCAGGAGTTAGAACCATCAGGCATACTGTCCCCCAGCAGTCCTTATATTCATAGTATAAAGGGCAATTCGCAGGACAAAGGCCCAGATGTTAGAACTCTTATGTTCCTGCACAGTGGCTACGGCCACGTATAGGCCACGTTAGAGGGAGCCCGTTTAGTAGTAGGGTGCCATAAGCCATAAACTTCTATAAACCCTGAAGCCAACCCGACCCTAAACCCCCAAAACTTTGGGCTGCGCCAGTGGGATCTGAGAAGCCCCTCTCGTGAGGATGTCCTTGAAGCCTTCGAAGGCAGATGGACTGTGCAGCTGAGCTGCGTGTCAGAAGGTTGGGGCTGAAAACTCAGGAGTTTGGGGTTTAGTTTTCAAGGTTCCAAGAATTTTTTGGGGGAAGTTCGGGATCAAGTCAAGGGTTTAGGATCTAGGGTTGAGGGGTGTGGGGGTTTAGTGGAGGGTCTATGTGTGACCTGCTGGGGCGTATCTTTCTTATGGCGCTATTGTAAGCTTGCAAGATATGTCCCTCATCATGACCTTGAAAGTAGATTTCGAGTGATTCTGCTCAGCTTTGACCCGCGTGAGACGTCCTGAGGCTGGCAGACGGCTCGCCGTTCATCATGGACGATGGCGAGGCAAAAGCATCTCTTCATATAGCCAGATGTTAGATGCGCATATTCTACATATTTATTGGGCTGGCTTACCCGGACTCACAAAGATGAGGAACAAGTGCGTACATGAACTGAATGTGACTAGCTCTGCCTGTGTAGACTAGATTCGGTGTTGTATGATAAAGATGTCTGTATAGTGTGTATACGAATATATAGATATTGTATCTGTTGCCCTGCAGCCATCCGCCATCATGCAACCCTGAGCCCTAAACCCTAAACTCCATTAAGCTTTTTGTCCCGACTCCCTCCTTCGGCCCGAAGCTGAGGCGTTAGCCCAAAACCCCTGAACCCTGGTCTGCGCTGCACCGGCAGAACAACCTTTTTGGGTGCCTAGGAAATCTGCATTAAGGTCTAGAAGAAGATCTGGTCCAAAAGCGGGGCCTATGAGAATAGTTTGAGGTACACCTTACACCCCAATCCGGCATCATAATCGTCCAGAATACGACCCCAGATCAGGTCCAAAGAAAGGAGCCTATGATAATAGTTTACGGTAAACCTTACACCGCAAGCCGGCAAGACGAAGGCCACGATCAACCTGCGCGCGCACTTCTATGTCTTCGAGCGCCCGGAAAGTGCTGCTGAGGGCAGCTCGTAGACTCTTCCTAGGGGGCCCCGACACCTTTCTATCGTTATATACGATTCGAACAGTGTCTTTTGAGTTTTCAATCTAGAACCCACATGGAAGAGAGCTTGGGGCTCCATACTAGGCTTGTCCGAGTAGCTAACTGGGTGAACTTTAACAAAGTACATGGGTTGATATAGCCCTTTTCAAACTAAAGCTTCAGCTTTTTCTAGGGATTACGCACCCCTTGGTCCCCCAATGAATCACTAAGGACATGTCATGTACATTTCCCGATGTTGAGGGGTCCTGGAGGCCTTCAGGATCAGCAGATTTGTAGGATTTAGGGTTCAGGGTGTACGGCTAACGAGTTTATGTATGGCTGACGGTTTAGGGTGAAGAGATCATTTGATTTCTAGGGGCCTAGAAGATTTATGGTAGAGGGTTCAGGATGTACAGGGCTTATCGTTTAGACAGAAACCCTTTGACGGCACCTCTGTCAGCACGGTGATTCCGAAGTTCCCTCCACTCCAAAGTGAGTTTGAAGCTTCGGAGGTCTCATTTCGTTGGAAAAGCTCGTGTGGGCGAGGTTCCCTGTCACATGTTGCGCAATCCGAGCAGGGTTTGGGTGTTGGGGCGTCTTTCTGCCCAAACCGTAAACCTTTAGGGTCTAAGTGGAGTCCTGTATGGACGGTGAACGTGTAAGACGCTGACGCTGACACCTGTGTAGCTTCCGGCAGCTGCTTTCATCACGGCAAATTTACATGCCGGGTGAAGACACTCTCAGACTCTGGGTAGGTGGAGAACAATAGGAATCGAGTAGTTACCAATACTATTCCTAAGGTTCCTGGCTAGAAGTATACTAACATAGGCTGCAAAGTCCTACTCTGCCTATCAACGCACGTATGCTCCCATGCCAAAACGCATGTCCTGTTCTCGCTCAGGCACTGATCTAAAGCTGGCTTGTCAATCTACGTGGAATAGGCTGAATAGACAGGGCCCTACACCCTGCTCCTGTTATGGGCATGTCTTGTAGCAGGTACCTTATAGTCGAACTGTTAATCCTATGTTGGGACGGACAACCGTGTGCCAGACCCTACGTCGTGAGCGCGAGCCAAGCTCGCAGCGGGCAAATGGTGTATATATATATATATATATACGTGTATGTATATGTATATATGTATATATATATATATATATGTTCATTTGGATTTGTCGGAGTCTGCGGCGGTTGGGTCTATAAGGGCTTCGCCAACGTCCAACGTTTGGGATGTAGGGCTTTGGTGCGCAAGCTTGAGAACTTGAGGCTTTGCCAAGCGCCGCCCACTGCCCTGTTGTGGGTATCATCGTACACAAATATTCATAGAAACATAGATATACATGTACATATTTCATGCGGGGAGATCAGATTCTCGCAAACCTTGTGAGCCAGCCTTGAAGAACTGCTTATCTGCGAACCCTGCGATCATAAACTCCGAAACACAAACCGTACATCTCAAGCCTAGAAACCCGAAAGCGTCAATCTCAAGCCGAGTCTATGAATGTAGGACCCCAGACCCTGACCTTGAGCCAAACTACATCAGGCCCGAAGGAAAACCCTAAACCCTAAACCCTAAACCTTAAACCCTAAACCCTAAACCCTAAACCCTAAACCTTAAACCCTAAACCCTAAACCCTAAACCCTAAACCCTAAACTTCGGACCAACCTGAGGTTCACTGGTTCCTTCGCCTCACGAGCAGCGGACAGAGCTTTGAGCCTTCAAAAAGACGAAAGTGCCGGTTCAGGGTTTAGGGTTTAAGGGGTTTGGGTTTTGGGGTTTGTTTACAGTATATGTTCTCCAAAATGCAAAATTTAAGTATTCCGGTTTAACAACTTTCTTTTTCTGAGGATGCTAGCAACAAGACAGGTCATCGCGCCCTGAACCGTAGACCCTAAACTACCCCTAGACCGTAAGCCCCTGGACCCTAAATCTACAAAAGAGTCTATAACATTGTCGAGTTCTGTTCAAATGGGTTCTAGAAGGGTTTCTTTATTTTCCTAATTATGCAGTTAATTGTTGAGAGCACCTTTTGTTATTATAGGATCCTCGACATTAACCTGGTTCACCCCAAACGGGAACGGGAACGACATTTGAGACTACCAGTAGATTTCGGCTTTGAGGCTGAGGTCAAGAAATTTGCCGGTTCTCCATGCCGGCAAGAGAGATGCCTCAGTGCGGGGCTCAACCCCTAAATTGAGACGGGCCTTGAACCCTAAAAGCCCTAAACCCCAAACCCCGAAAGTGGAAGTCCCTTGGTGTGCCCTATAGCTTTTCCGACCGCTGCGGCTCAGGCATGCACGATCCGCACGTCACAAGCTCCTGAATCGGAGTGTCGTGTATGACTTTTGTGAGGGCCGTCAGACATCCCTTAATGTATATTGCAGCTGGTTGTCCTATGTTGGGCAAGGTTAGCTGGTGGCCTCAACCGTTAGCTCGCACCCCAAACCCCAAGTGGCGTAGAAGAGAGCAGAGGCAGCCTCGTTCACGCAACAGCTGCCGGCTGCTAGGGAAGCAAGCGTGCATGACGAAGTTAGAATCCGATGGCTCCACCATGGCCAGCTACCATGCTCATCATTGTGGCGCCCCATGCCACAATATCACCAACAACGCTAATTATTCCATAAGGAAGCCCCAAACCCCAAACCCTACAGACCCCAGACGCCTCAAAGTCTATCAGCCCAAGCTTCTCGGTGAGTCTCAGAAAAATTTACAGTACCCCAGCGATAGACAAAGTGCCGGCCCCGTGGCTGAGATGGGCACGAGAGTGTCGGGGCCCCGGTCTGAACTTGTCTTTTTGGATCTTCGGGTTTAAGGTTTTGCGGCCCCGGTCTGCACAGTAGCCGAGTCGAAAGCTTTGTTATTGGAGTTGATAATGTAATCCTACCATAGTAAGCAAAAGCCTAATTATTTGGGGGTCGAAGGCACTGAGCAATTCAAGGCATCACGGTTGTTTGCACATGTTCGTATACATACCTACCTACCTGCCTACCCACCTGCCTACCTACCTACCTACCTACCTACCTACCTACCTACCTACCTACCTACCTACCTACATACCTATCTACCTACCCACCTACATACATACGTACATACATACATACCTACGTGCATATGTACGTACGCACGTACCAACAAACATACATACATCCATACATACATACATACATACATACATACATACATGCTTGCATGCTTACATGCCTACATGCCTACATGCCTGCATTCATACATGCATCCATGCATCCATGCATCCATGCGTATGTGTATACATATATGCACATATGTAAATGCAGTGTTGTATACACATATATAATGTACATAAGTGCCCGTGTAAACGAAAACAAAATTACAAACACATAAAAGCAAACACAAACTAGACAAACAAATAAGTGTGTGTGTGTGTATATATATATATATATATCAGCGCCAGGATCCCTCTGTGAATCCTTGTTCGTTATATGTGCTATTTACCCGAGGTTTACACTAGCTTTCACAGGGGCCTTCTGGGGGGTGCATATATGGGAGTCGTACAAGCAACAATTAGAGTTGGCTTGAGAGTCCGGCGTTTGGGAACAGTTTTAGATGGGCGGTAAATTACAAACACGAGCCAGCAGCGGAAGGATCTCCATTGGTTGTTGTGGCACCCATACTATGCCCGATACCCCTTCGTTGTTGAAAGTACTACGAACCATTAGCGGCCGCAAGATTTTGAGTTTATATAGGTAGATAGCTCAATTAAGGAGTGGGCTCTCTCGGTGGGGCGCTTGTGATTTCCAAGGTCTGCGCCGTCGACGGGTTGCTCTTCGTGTGCATCCAGTACGTCTTGCTGTGTGCTGCAAGACCAGGTCGGGAAAGCCACTAATTATGCCAAAGGCTTTTATTCTATAGTAGTCTATGTGATTTTATGTAAGGTATTGCTACATATTTTTAAGTTGCAACAATGAGTAGATATTACTAGCTCAATTTGATACAAGGGCCTGAACAATGCGAACGGTATTCCTGAGGGTCTCCTATATAAAAACTATGATACTATGTTACACCCCGAAATCCTCCTCTTAGTTGAAAGGGGTTCCATGAGGTCTTTATGATGACCGGGTAAGAGGGAATGTTAGGGTCTGTGCAGGTTCTATGGTCGCGCTCAAAATCAAATTCGCACGGGCTGCCAAAAGGCTCATAGGAAGCCTAGGTGGATTTTGATGGGGGTCTAGTTGACTTTACATAAGCTGCAAGAAGCAGGTGGGGTGGTTAGAGCTGTTGGACTAGAACTGTCCTCTTGCCCTCGGCAGGTATAAGCAGCGACAATCCTAGCATGAATCATCCTCACTTCATGCCCCAGTTCTTGCAATTCTGGGTGTCCTGCGCTGGACAAGAGATTCCAAGACCCTGGTCAAATTCCCAAGGCGTGTACCTTAGGCCCATGGCAAGCCAGAGAAGCCTCACGCCGAATTCAAACAGCTCCAAGCTAGAGAAGGTTATAGTTTAGCATCAGCCTTGCTACAAGGGTAACTAGAGGATTTAGCAGTAGGGCTATTCTAAAGGGCTACTACAAGGGTTCTACATGGATGCCAAGATTGAACCCGGAGGATCCCTCCTTGGCGGAGGTCTCTTCGTTTTTCAAGCCCATCCGAGAAAGCCTGAATTCTTGAAGTCTTCTGAATCCATGAAAATCCTGTAAGCCCGAAATCGTAAATGGTCCATAAATCCCAGCAAATCTGGAAAATTCAAACGTTGATCCTCCACCCTCAACCTTGAACCCTAAACCCTCGAGCCTCAAAGTCTACAATCCTCTTCAAATCTCCAGGTGGGAAGCTTGATCTCCCGTACGTGTCGGCCCCAGCTTCGCAAGTTCACCAGATTGTCGGATGATTGCGTATAGGTTTCCATGGGAGATAAGGGGTTTAGGGGTATCGGGTCTCTAGTGTCTGACTGCGTAGTGCTTGTATGATGAAGGTCCATAGGGAATCGAATCCTATTCTGCGGTAAAGCCGCCCCAAAACCAAGCATCCATATTTCCCGGAGTTCTGTTTCAGTATCCTGGGATCTGATGTAAGTTATTTTGACTGAAGGGCATTTCTTAAAGTGGTCAGGCTATCCTTTGCACTGCCGACATTGGAGTCCAACTGGTCATGTTTATGATGCAGCATTTAGTTTAGGGTTTAGGGTTTAGGGTTTAGGGTTTAGGGTTTAGCGTTAATTTGTGCGACCTTAAACTGTCTCTACAAGCCATGCATGAAAGTTGCCCGCAAGTTCACCAGATTGGACCTCTTTCCCGGGGCTGTAGCTATGGCTGGCGACCTCTTTGTCTCCCTCTCTCTTGTTTTTATCTTTCTCTTTCTCTTTCGCTCTCTCTGTCTCTTTCTTTTTGCTCTCTTTCTCTTTCCCTTTCTATCTCTGTCTCTCTCTGTGTATATATATATAGAAACTGTATATATATATATATATATGTATACATACATAGATAGACAGATGGATAGATAGAAATGGTAAGAACTAGGCGCTGTTGTCCTGCTGTTCTGACTTGGGTTTAGGGATAGTAGAGCTTGATCTGCAAGGCCCATCTCCACTGTGGGTAAGTCGGAGTACCTTCAAAGCTCGGACGAGGGCAGGACCGCGGAGGGGCTCAAAGTCACTCAGCCGTTCAGAGTACGGTTACGTTTCTTGTTTTAAAGGGAACCTTTCGGCTGGCAGGGGCTGCCGGACTCCCTGTATAGGATCCCTGAACCCTGAACTGAGTCAGCAGGGTTTGGGCAGAGAGTTACAGGTGCGCCGGCTGTGATTTCCCCTCCGACTTACGACTCGCTGTAACGAGGTGTCGGGGTCTCGACTGTAGCCACGGACTGGCAGAGAGTCCAGATAGAAGCTCCGAGCCATGAACTGAGTGAGCCCAAACCGACAGGTGCATTATGTTCCAGGCGACACTGCACGTTTATGCTGGCGTCTTAGGTAGCCTTGACGCACGAATACGCGAGACATCCCACAGGCATGCAATCACCAGGAGTATTATCACCCATGTAGCAGTCGTCTGCATCTGCATCATGAGCAATTACCATGGCCATCAGTTTTTACCACCGGCATCATCCCCACCGAACCCCCTTCGCTGTAGTAGTGACGAGCAAAACAAGTCTTGGACGAATGATTCCCGCTTACAAGGACTCTACCGAGGCCCATGCGCTGATACAGATGCATATAAGCCCATGAAGGGCATAGGGCTTATGGCGCAAATGATGCTTGTTCCGCTACAGTTCTGGTGCCCATGATACTATAACTATTGTAAGGAACCCCCAAAATAATATAGGTAATGATTTCGGTTCCTATACCATCTTTTCAAATCACACGCCCATAAGGCGCTCCCGGCATGGCCCATTGAACTCTGTGGTTCATGAATCCTGCTACCTGATCGAATCAGCATACGGAGCTTTTTGCATCTCTGGACTTTGTACTTCATTTTAACCGTAGACCCCAAACCTCAACGCTAAATATTCGAAGCCTATAGAAGGCCTAAACTCTGTACGGCCGCGCATGATGTGCCAGTACTTCCTGGGATGCCATCGTGACGCCAATAGACGAGGCCGTTTGTTTGGGCAGGGTCGCGGGTTTTTTGACACAGTCGGTTGCCCAAGGCGAGAAACCAGACTTGCGTCTCATGACCCCTTCCTCGGGGCTGGGTAGGTAACCTTTGACTGCTTTGGGTAGCTAAACTCCTAGCATAATTAAGCGTTTAGCTTTTTTCGCGGCTAGCTTACCCAGCCTGCGGGACTTAGGCCTTGTATCTTCGAGCTCATGACACCTCAAGCTCCCTAAAGCTCCCACCCTAAGCCCCCAACCCCCCTAAACCATGATCCCTAAAACCGTCAAATCACGCCAAGCCTAATCCCTAAAGAACCCTATCCCTTGAATCTTCAACGACTGAAGCCCTCAGTGACCCCAGGATGATCTACTGCTCCAGAAGCGAAGTCTGCAGGGTTTTGGTGCTTCGTAGGGATACTGGGTTACAGGGGTTGATACATAGGCATCATTCAAGTCTCATGAGAAGGGCTCTTGCGATTTGCTGGTTATAGCCCCTCAACTGAATGCTTCTTTTCGACAACGAACTCCTGCCTAATCAACACCTTGAACCTCGAACAAAACATAAGACCCGCAGCCTACCCCTTGATTAATTAGGCTCTGCAGCCTTAAATCTCGAGTCGATCCTGTTAAACCCCCCCCCCCCCCCCCCCNNCCCGAAAAACCCGAAGCCCCAAACCCTAAACCCCTAAACCCGAACAGCCTCGCACTTCGAACGTTGTGCCTTTGAAGTCTTCAGTTGGCGAGCGAAACTCCCGAGACCTCGCATCCTGTTGCGGTGAACGCCTTTGATAGGCCTGAATGGGTGGTTGAGGGTTTAGGCTTTAGGGTTCAGGGTTTAGAGATGTTTGGAGCTTCCAGCCAGACCTTCGGATTGAGGATTAACTCTACACCAAAAGGAAGATGATAGGAGTAATTAGGGTTAAGGCTTGAAGGTGTAAGGGAGCAGTGGGGTGGATTCTTTATGAGTCTTTTTGAGGTTTGTGCTCATTTCGCGCTTATGGGCTTTTTGGCACAGGGCGTGTGCGATTTCAGGCCAAGTGATGGAGACTTCCATCATCACTTGTATGTCACAGCAGCGCATAGTGCCCACTCCAAGTCTAGCAACCCTTGTGCAGCGCGAGATCTGCTAAAAAAACACAGAGTCACAGAGTCCCGGGTACCAAGTATCAGCGATTATCAGCGTTTTTGTATGCTTCCTGGGCGGGTGACAAGTGCAATCATTCCCAGGTAGACCGTAGCATGCGCTATAGACGAGCGGCTAAATCTACGCCGCGTACCTGGCATCCTACATGATTGAAAAAGGTGGCTCGATGGATGGTAAGCTCAGGGCCAACTCATCGAAGCTGAGTTTTGTCGTTGCATGGAGTAACTCGTTGTTCCAAGGTTCTTCAGGTACATGGAGCAGGAGTATGATACATGCTATGGGCCCGGATGGACATGCTAACGTCCGTCTCTTCCTTCTCTCCCTCTCTCTCTCTCTCTGTGCCCCTGTCTCGGTGCGGTCGCTTTCTGCCTTTCTGTCTGTCTCTCTCTCTCTCTCTCTCGCTCTGTCTCTCTCTATGAAACAAGCAGCTGAACAGCCAGATGGAAGGGCGCATCTGTGCATATGCATACGTATGCATATATACAGTTACATATGCATTTACGCAAGTATACCGTAAAGCTGTAGCACCTGCATGATTTTGTTTTGGGATCATCGTAGCCTCAAGCAATCACAGAATTGCCTACAGGCTCACACGTGTCCACGGCCAGATTTACAAGCAGCTAGAGAAGCAGGACGTCGGGCTTTGCTCGGAGCAGGCATGGGTTTATTCGAGTCCGAGTTATTTGGAGGACCAAACCAGAGCCCAATGTGGGCAGGGGGTGCAGCGCTGTCACACTAGGCTGTAATCAAAATATGGAACCGGAGTAATTGGGTTACATAGGCTGCGGTAGACCTCAAACCGCACCTGCATTCCAAGTTGACACACGGGAATTCGAAGTCAGGGTTCGGGGCGGATGGTGACACACTTTTGGGGCTCAAGGCCCCGGTATAGGGCACATGTGGGGTTCAGGGCCCCAATATCCTTCAACGCCACCCCTAAACCCCGAGACGATAACCCCCTAAACCCTAAACCTGATAGCAAGTGATGTCACGAACTAACAGGCAGGCCTGTTTATATCAGTTGTTTGTGACAGTCAGCTCGACAAGAGAGTGTTATCTCCCTCATTCTAGTGTCCTGCTTTCCTATGATTGTTTCCAGGCCGACAGTGTAAGCACAGACACAGCTGCCCTCTCGCTCCTCTTCTCCCTCTCCCTCTTCCACCAGCTCGCTGACAGAGACCCAGCTTGAATGCAGCCTTCACCGCTTTAGGAGTTGCTCATCGCGCACCTGCTACGGGATGGGGAAGGGCTCAACACAGCGGTGGCCCCAAGAAGCGATTGGAGTCGCATCTTGGTGAGTTCAGGATGAAGGCCGTCACCGGGGATGATCTGACGAGGAAGTGTGTCCCTCAAGTTATGAATGAAGGTAATCGTGGTGTCCGAGGAACCACGATGCCAATACTATGCAGCAGAACCAAGGCACCTTAAAGTCTACGTAAAGCCCAAAACGACATTAAGCACAAGTCTTTTGGGCTTATTGATTAGGTCGCTCTTCAGGTCAGAATTGGGCAGAAAGCTCGAGCAAAAACGCCAAGGCCCCCTCTCTTGGCATTTTGCCCCAGGAGGGGCGGGGCGGTGGGGCGTATAAGCCCCCAAACACAAGCCTGTAGAATCTTAGTAAGAGCCTCATTGGCCTACTGAGGACCTTAAGGTGAACCCTACCAAGGATCCAAATAAGGACCATCCTTTTCGCAGAGTCCGAGGCCTTAAACGCCCAAGTGCCGACTGGGCCTTCGAAGAAGCCAA
Source organism: Symbiodinium sp. CCMP2456 (assembly GCA_905221635.1). Taxonomy (NCBI): domain Eukaryota; class Dinophyceae; order Suessiales; family Symbiodiniaceae; genus Symbiodinium; species Symbiodinium sp. CCMP2456. The sequence goes on from CAJNDV010009879.1 coordinate 59,428, forward strand.
TGCGCTCATCCTGATGTCGCAGCCGAGGCCCCAAGGGTTTAGGGTTCAGGGTTCAGGTTTTAGGTTTTAGGGTTTAGGGAGAGGTCTTTATAGGTTCTTCTAGGGGAGTTCAAGGGATTTCGCTTCGTAGAGGTCTTTATATGGGTGTTTGAGCTGTTACGCGATATCCGCTTCCCCAAGCGGCGCCCTGATTCTACTGGTGTATGAGTTTTATTACGGAGCAGGTTGTTCAAGTTTAGATCGTGCCAGAGATGTCGTAAGCACAGGGCCACTGAGCAGCCGAGCAAGAGCATGCCCCAGCAGTCCCTATAATTCTACAGGCCCCTATATCAAGGTGTCCCTCATAAGGCACTTCCGACAAATCCTCGAAGTCCGAGTTCCCCCCGGTGACGGGCACGGCATAGGGTCTTAAATTTAGGGTTTAGGTTTACCAGGAACCCCAAAAGTATTCTTTGCTAGAGACCACGTTCCTTACCAAAGGTTTCTCTCTCGGCAAGTGTGTCTGGATGGAACACCCAAAACCCTCTAAACCTGAGTAAGCCCTTAAAGCCTAACGAAACCCCCAAGCCCTATAACACGGCCTGTCTGAGACCCCACGAAGCCCTTTTGACACTTATACTGTCTTCATAACCCTCGGAAAGTCCTCATATCATGAAGCCCTGTATGGCCCGTATGATAACACAGCCCACAAAGATATCCAAGCTCCAACCCCCGACCCTCAAATCTTGTGGCAGGTGCTTGGACCCCCCCTGGTGAGGGTCCCCAGAGAGCCCAATTCTACCCGGTGCAAACTTGCACACGCAAAGACATCTAGAGGATCAGCAAAATGCTTTCAGGGATAGTCTGAAAAGCGGTAAGTTGGGCTCTTTGGGTCTGTGGTAGACCGTCGAACGACGCGCAAGACATGTGTCACAATTCAGATGCCAGAAAAAGACCGCAATCCAGAACTCAACCTTGCACCCCGTTGAAATCCTGAACCAGACTGAAAAACCCTAAGCCCTAAACACCTAAAGCCTAGACCCTAAACTGAAGCCCGGAAGCCCTAAACGCCGACATAAAGCCCGAATCCCAAGGGTCCCAGGCATCTTCTCGCTAGGGCCCGGGATCTCCGCAGGAGAAGCCTTGGATCTCTAGGGGACCTCAGCAAATCGGTTTAGGGTTTAGGGTTTAGGGTTTTTGAGGACCCCCAAAACTGAATCTAGAGGCCTTGTATAATTTCTACTGCTAGTCCGTTATTCCTTCAGAAAGACGCTGTTGGACAAGCCTGCGTCGTGTTTCCCTGTTGGCTCTGGGTTTATGTTATGTTTTTTCTTGTGTTTGTGTTAAACAGGTTGCATAGTCCGAAAAAATAAAACACGTAGACACATAGGTTCCCACGGCGTCCTCCTTCCATTATTCCTTAAGGCTCCGTTTTATGAAGATATAGTTTTGAGGCTCCCACAGCCGCAAACACACTAATACTGGGGTAGGACGAAAGTTCGTCCTCACGAAGGATTTCGGGCTGTTGGATTTTCAGGTTAGGACAGTGTTCTTGTCAACTTGGGTTGAGAGTTAAGGGCGGGCGCAAGCTGCTGAGCACCCCAAACCCTAAAATCCTACAGCTCGGAACCCCCTGAGTAAACATACTAGTACCGGCCCCTGGCCCCTTCCTCCCAGAAACTGTAGTCTGCGTCTTCAGGCCCCTATGGCTTTCCAGCAAAGTACCGCATCCACTTCGAAACCCAACACCCAAGCACTCCGTGGTGTTATATACTCGCTTGGTGTTTCAACCTGTTCCGTCGTCGTTTCCACAAGGGATACCTATTTTGGGGTCCTTAATGAGGATCCTACTATTTAGGGTACTATGTTAGGGTCCCGGAACCGGTGTTTTTTTTTTTGTT
>CAJNDV010009879.1:61407-76997 GCA_905221635.1 Symbiodinium sp. CCMP2456
TCTCTCTGTCTCTGTCTCTGTCTCTGTCTCTGTCTCTGTCTCTATCTCTGTCTCTGTCTCTGTCTCTGTCTCTGTCTCTGTCTCTATCTCTATCTCTATCTCTATCTCTATCTCTATCTCTATCTCTATCTGTCTTTTTCTCTTTCTATCCATCTATCGATCTATCTTTTTATCTCTATCTATCTGTATCTATCTCTTTCTATCCATCTATCGATCTATCTTTTTATCTCTATCTATCTGTATCTATCTCTTTCTATCCATCTGTCTATCTCTCTCTCTCTCTATCTATCTATCTATCTATCTATCTATCTATCTGTCTCTATCTATGTATCTATCTATTTATCTATCTATCTATGTCTCTATCTATGTCTGTATCTATGTCTCTATCTATGTTTCTATCTATGTCACTATCTAGCTATCTAGCTATCTATCTGTTTATCTATCTATCTATCTATCTATCTATCTGTCTATCTATCTATCTATCTATCTATCTATCTCCCTCTCTCTCTGCCTGTCTAACTTTCTATCTATCTGTCTATCTTTCTATCAGTGGAGACATGTAACCTAGTGGTATCCTACTCATAACCCTACGTATAACTAACATTGAACCTCCAAGTAAAGCCCAAACGTTAAACTTTCAGCCGTAGAACCCATCCCATCGTGGTCGCAGGCCCCGGGGCAGGCTGCGCTGCTGACCACAGGACGCCCCTCTAAGCTTAGGGTTCAGATGCATTAGGGGTTCAGTTTATGGGGTTTCAGGGTTCAGCTTTTTGAATTAGGTGTTTTTAGTGTTTAGTTTAGTCCTTGCGTTTTTCTGTTTGTGGTTGGGGTGTTGCCGGGGTTGGGCTTGCGAGGGTTTTGTGAGAATGAATGCCTTCAACAGGGGTTCGACGACTCAAGCTCGTTTCCTCGTGGTGGATTCCGGGCTTAGGACTCAGATGTACCGTTGAGCTCAAGTTTGTTCGAACACGCTGGGGTTTATGTTCTTGGGTTTAGATTTACTGTGGCATTTCAGGTCTGCAAGCACAGGCATGGAGCAGCCCTGGAGATCGTTACTACTCGCGCCAGGAAATGCGTGTGGAGTACATGGAAACCCTAACACCTGAAACACCTCAACCCTAGCAAGACTTGACCGTTAAAAAATATTCCTAAACTTCTAACCCGCGCGTTTTTACCTGGACCTTGCCGAGTCCATGGCTATTGACTTTCGATTCGAGGCGGAAGAAGTCCACATGGGTTCAGAGTCTAGGGCCTATAGGGTACATATTGCGGAAAGGATTGCGCAGTTTCTCGGGTTCTCTGTCCCGTCCCTAGAGCCAAGGCCCCTCGACTATGATATTAGTTGTATAAGGGTTCTATCAGGGTCCCAGATCACGGGAGAACTGAAACCCCGAGCCCGACACTCTGTGTGTAATATAGGGGCTTGAATAATTACCTATACTATTTTGGGGGGTTCCTTTTGGTAACGGAAGTATAATGGACCCCAAAATCCTATTTAAGTTAGTAAAGCCCCTACACTACCCCAATCCTTTCTGTCAGTGTATTACCACCCGAGACTCCCCAGACTAAAATAACTAGGTGCTAAGGACGCTCGACCGTGAATGCTAGAACCGAAACCCCAATCTGAAGCATGCTTGGAGGTTCATGGGTACTTATAAGTGGAGTTATAAGTCCCCTAATATAGGTTATAAGTATAGTTACCCTACTTATAACCCTACTTATAACTACCCATGAACCTCCAAGTACTCTTATGCCAGGGACTCAGCCGCAGCAGCCTCCGCCAAAGCCGCCGTCGTTTAGGCTCCTGCTTGAGAGTCTGGGACTGCATTTGGGGGAGGGTTTAGGGCTGTGGGGATTGCCGGTGCTATCGGAGGTGCAGGGTTTAGGGCTTTGGGTTTAGAGTGCTGTAGGAGTTTAGGGATAGGAGTTTGGGGTCTAGGGTTTAGGGTGCAAAAGCAGTTTAGGGTTTAGGGCTTCGGTCAGAAGCAGAATTTACCCCAAAATCCTTTCCAATGTTGAAGTCTCCAGAACTAGATTTGGGTTTCCCAAAATTAGGGGATCCTAAAAGAGTACCCTCAATAGTCGGATCCTTGGTACAAGGACCCAAAATAAGGTACCCTAATTCCCAGGTAGTGTCGAGGGCGATTGGACGTGGAGAAGGTCCTGGCACCGGAAAAACCTTAAACCCTAAACCCTAAACCCTAAACCCTAAACCCTAAACCTGAACCTAAATTCCAACACACACACACAGAAGAAGGCAACGCAGAGTTCCAGAGAGCCCAATGCTTTACGGTTTAGGGTTTGGAGCCAAGGGTTGAGGGTTAATCTGTGCATCCGATGACCTGCTACATACGGCTGATGGACAAAATCCTGCATGACCTTGTTTACCTAAACTATGGGATTTATGGTACTATACTATACTTGTGTCATGCAGAATTTTGTCCATCAGCAGTATTTTCAGGGATATGAGACATGGTTGCCTTGTAGGGTTTGGACCGCAGGTAGGGTTGAAGAGCGAGAAGGACGAGAGTCGAGTGGCGGAGCTTGCTGAGGTCGGATTCTTGTACTTGGGTTTAGGATTTAGGCTGGTGTGCGGACTAGAAAGGACTTTTGCCAGGGTTCCCAACACCTAAACCCTACACCCTGACAGATTTTGGATTTTAAATCTTGGTATGTTAGTTCACATGTCATAAGCCCTGAAAGAGAGAGAGAGAGAGAGAGAGAGCGAGAGAGAGCCGCAGATGGTGTGTGTGCGCCTGATTTGCCAAACCCTTGTACCTCTACATCGGCATGGTTCAGGGCTCATGCGTTTAGGGCTTATGGGTTTGGGATTTAGGGTTTAGGGTTTAGGGTTTAGGGAAAGCCTGCGTGTAGATGTTATCGACTAAGGTGTTCGGGGTTTAGGGAGGGCGCAGAGTTCAGGGTATGGGCCACCGTCAGATAGCTTCAAGGTTTCAGGTGCAGACTGAGTTTGAGCCACGAGGGGATCCCACTGCAGGTCCAAAGCACGACTAGGATACGTTTACCAAAAGACACTCCCCCCAAAGTCGAAAATTCCTCCCAAAAAGCCATCGCTACTTCTGAGGCCTCCGCCAATGCTGAGTGCCTCTCCGTCTGTCCCCGGCCCAGAACTGTTTTTTTTTTGGTGTTGCAGGGTTCAGGGTTTAGAGTTCAGGGATAAGGGTTGAGGGTTGCAGGGTTTGGTCTAACACAGGGGTTAGGGTGAGGGGCCTTGGTATTAGGTATTGTGAGCCGGCAGGGATTTGTATGGATCACGGTATAGTGTACTCTACAGTACTACATGGACTGCCACGGTTGACCCTAAACCCTCAACTCTCAACACCAAGCCCTTCATCCTTAACCATAAACCTCAAACCCGACACCCGCGTTTAGGGTCAAATGCAGGGGTCGGAATGAGGAATAGTGATCACAATGTTCCTTTAGAGTTCCCATACGGTTATAGTATAAGGTCCTATTCATAATACTGGCCCTACAGTAGAACATTCGGCATTGAACCCTAAACCCTAAACCCGCATTGAAGGATCAAGAGACTTGGACACTTTGGGTTTTTAATAGGGCTGTCATTCGGATTTCCTTTCGCTTTTGCAGGGGTTTAGGGTTAAGGGTTTAGATGGTGTACTTACCCTAAACCCTAAACCCTAAACCCTAAACCCTAAACCCTAAACCCTAAACCCTAAACCCTAAACCGGGTCAGGAGACGTAGCAAGTAGGGTTATAAGTAAGCCACAACCCTGGGCCTCAAACCGTAAGCCCAAAACCTCACTCTGGAGGCTGTTTAGGGTTTAGGGTTTAGGTTTTAGGGTTTAGGGTTTACCACCAACCCTAAAAGGTAAACCCCGACCCCCAAGCCCTTGGATGCCCTTTGAAGATAATGTGGCGGCCAGTTCACCCCCCCCTCTCGACCATTTTCTCGGAAGGCGTGATAAATATTGAATAGCAAATTCATGAAGTCTGAGCCTCTGAGCCTCGTGTTTAGCTTTTAGGGTTTAGGATTTGGTGGAGGGTTTGGGGTTTAGGGTTTCTTTTCGAGCCGGTTTGCGTTTAGGGCTGTTCAGGGTTTAGGATTTAGGCTTCGTCTTTCAGGACTGCGCCGTCGCGCTGCAGACCGGCCACTGGCAGGGCGCGCGGGCCACGACGAGCCCCAGGACGGGGCCCTCACGACAGTTTCAGGGAGTTTTTCACACCCCTAAATCCTAAACCCGAAACCCTAAAACATGTGTTGTGGTGGTTCAGGGCGGGCCTCACCACAGGTTCAGTGAGCGCCTTCTTTTTACACATGGGTAGTTCTCTAAAGTAGGGTCCTTTTTTTTTAGATGCCCGGTATAGTAAGGCACTCTGATAATAAGGACCTCAAAAGGGCTAGGGTTTATGGTTTAGGGTTTGGGGTGCATGGGTTAGGGCTTAGGGTTGAGGGTGTAGGGTTTAGGGCTAATTTCTGGAGCTAGTGGGGAGGGTGCTGGCGAGGATGCTGACTGTATAGGCGAGGACGGCGATAATGGCATGGTTGATGATATTAGGGCTCTTGTCCTTCATGTTTTTGTCGACGGTGTTGTTGATCATGGTAGTGACTGTAAATTTGCAGAGAAGTGTGTCGTCCGTGATATGAAGAAGACGCTAGATGCTGCTGCCCCTGCCATCCTCCTCATACTACATACTGCTGGAAAGGACAGTGACAGGGATCCTGAGAAGCAAGTACATGAACCATAACTTACTTCAAGTGTTGAAGGTGCTGATAGAGGCTTTAGGGTTAGGGTTAGGGTTTGGGTTTGGGGTTTAATTAGGTTTCCGGGTTTGAGGTTTGGGTGTTAAAGGGTCTAGGCATTTACGATGTTTAGGCCGGCTGGCGGAGAATGGTGAGTCACAGAGGTTAGAGGACCCTAATGTGGGCGCTAGAACCGCTGGAAAGTAGGAATCCGGAATCCTTTTAACATAAAAATACCGCGCCCCCTCCCCCCCTCGCCTTACTTTTCAGAAACTCTCATTTCAGGACCTGTGGAAGGCGGCGTCAGGGGTTCGGAGACAGTAGAAGGGCCTGAATAAAGACCCATATTATTGCTCAGCGTTCCTTGTTGCAAGAATAGTATACGATACTCCCAAAACCCAAAGCTCCAAACCCCTCTGTTTGTGAAGGCCCTAAACCCTAAACCCTAAACCCAAAACCCTAAACTCCAAACCCCTTTATTTATGAAGGCCCCTACAGTACTTTCTTGATCTAAGCCTCAAGCCCAGCCCCGCCGGCTTCTGGAACCCTGAACACCTGAAGATCTTCAAACCCCAAAGCCAAAGCCTTAAAAATTCTAAACCACCAAAACTCCACCGAATAGACACTTCAACCTTTTAACGCCCGTCGTATGAGACGATCAGAAATACTAGTACGATCTTATAAAGCCCCTGAAATTGCGACGAACAAGCTTCCAGTAACCTTTAAAACCCAAACCTTAGACCCTAAAAGTCAGCCCAGCGCCCTCCGCGTCTCTGTAGGACGATGGAATCGTTCGGAACGGCACTGCCAGCTCAACTAGGCAGGGGTTATTTCTAATCAGGAGGGCGTGTCGTCGGGTTCACGGTTTGCGTGATCTCAGTGGCTTGAGAAAGGGCTCGATCGTCTTTTGGTCGGGCTTTTTGTGTGTGGCTTTGGCGGCTTTTGGGTATGGTCACTTTCCTGAGTTCTCTTGGGACGGCTGAGGGTCAGCTTGGCCGCCTTTAGGGTCATATTTTGTAAACCCTAAACCCTAAACCCTAAACCCATGGGGCCCTGCACCTAAACCGAAAGAGTAGGCGATACACCTAAACCCAAATACGTTCGGCTTGTATGTAGGGCTTAAGGGTGTAGCTCTTGGCCGTAGGTCTTACTGGCAGGATCGTGGCTCTATACAGTGCCTATATGGAATGTGTGTATGAATAGACACATACACACATACCTGCATGCATACATAGATATACATATACATATACATATACATGTACATATACATATACATATACATATACATATACATATACATACATATATACATATATACATACATGCATACATGCATACACATATAAACACGCATAAGTGCATACATACATACATGCATACATGCATACATGCATACATGCATGCATACATACATATACATCTATATGGACATACGTACTTACGTACATACGTACATACATCGAAACAGCTTCGCAGTGCACGTAGATAGATTGATAGGTAGATAGATAGATGGATAGGTAGAAATTGATGGACAGATGCATTTACACAAACAAATATATTTACATACGCACATACATGTACCTGTATACATGTACATATATGTATACGTATACATATATACGTATAAGTCCACGTGTACGTATACATATGCATACATGTATTTTTATAGATATACACATACTGATTGTTGTTATTACCATCATTCTTACTATACCTAATGTTTTTGTTGTGATTATTATCAGTATTATCGTTATATATATATATATATGCGCACATACACGCATGTCAAGGTGATTCCGATACACAGGTATCTCCCCATCATCCCGATAACATTAAATTAAATACGAAACCTCAGCCTTGTATTCCTGAACGCCTCAGGGCCTGAACCCTAAACCCTAAACCCTAAACCCCACTGAACCAGCCTGTTCTTTCGGGCTTGTTGGTTCAGGTTTTAGGCTTTAGGATTTGGGGCCTAGGTTATGGGGTTATTAGTTGGGACAAGATCCTGCACCCCAAATATGGGAGCCGAGGCACGCTTTTTATGAAGGATAATGCAGGATTTGCCCATCAGCAGTATTAGCAAGTCGGGAACTCGACACAGGATCAGCGTCGGGGTCTCGAGTGCTGGTCGGCAGTCACCATCACCGATAACCGCATCGCAACCACTGTAGTGGTATTACCACTGCTGGTACCAGACATGCTCATACAGGGATAGCAGTAGCGACAGTACCAGCGGAATAACAGTGAACTTTAAACTCTAAACCCTAAACCCTGGCGCGCGACCGCAGGTACAGAGTATGCAGATTCCCTCCTGCAGGCTCGACAGAATGCTTTCGTTGGCTCAGGGCTTTTTGCAGAGCCTGAGGACTCAGGATTAAGGGGTTTAGGGTTTAGGATTAAGGGGTTTAGGGAACATGTTGTTTTGCTGAGAGTGATTAAAAATGCTGTTTAGGTCCCTAGCACCTGCAAAATATGGAAGATCAGGGTGTGGGGTTTAGTAGGGTTTAGGAGCTAGGGTGTCGAGGGCCTTGAAGCAGTTGCTTTCTTTTCGGTTAACCTGCGAACCTTTTGCTGCGGTTTAGGTTTCCGCGGGTTTCCGCAGACTCCAAAAACCCTTGAATCAAGAAATGTACCTTGAATCATAATATAGATCCCCCTCTAAACCCTAAACCCTAAACCCTAAACCCTAAACCCTAAACCCTAAACCCTAAACCCTAAACCCTAAAACGATATTTCTTGATTAAGTAAGGGCTTTGGGGGGTCTCTGGTTTTGGGGATTCCAGCTCGCGTTCTCTCCTCTTCAGAATGATCGGGGGCCTCCTATCCCCCCCAAGAGGCTGCAGAGCCTTTCGAGAATTTAGGGTTTAGGGTTTAGGGTTTAAAGGCTTCCTGAAGTTATGATGCTCCGTAGCCTGGGAACCCGAATTAAGGGATCTCCACCCTACTAACCCCCTTATTTATAGAGACATTCAGACCACGTGTGGAACCTCCTTGAACAAGCGCCTAAACCCTACACCCAAAACCCTAGGCCACAAGAGCCTGAGCCCTACGTTCGTTAGCGACGACGTTCAAGTTGGTCGCAAAGCGACGGCTGCTTCTGCCACTGTGGATACTGCAAAGCCTGCAAAAAAACAGCCCAGAGACTCCAAAACCCCTTAATTAAGGAATATACGTTAAAATATAATAGGATCCCCAATATGATTTAAGGTATATTCCTTAATTAAGGGGTTTTGGAGTCTCTGGGAGTGCTAGAGCGACGACTACCGAGTGGCGGCTACCCTAAACTCATCAGGAGGTCCGCGTAAACCCCGAAACCTGACACCTGAAACATCGGGAAGAAAGATACCCTAAACCCTAAGCCCTAAATCCTAAACCCTAAGCCCTAAATCCTAGACCCTAAATCCTAAATCCTAAACCCTAAATCCTAGACCCTAAATCCTAAACCCTAAACCCTTAATCCTAGACCCTAAATCCTAAATCCCAAACCCCAAGCCCTAAACCCTATCAGCCCTAATGTCTGCTTTCGTGAGCTGGCGGAATCCTACTCAAAACCTTCGGATCGTGGCCAGCAAAGGCTGCGGTTTAGGGTTTAGGGTTTAGGGTTTAGGGTTTAGGGTTTAGGGTTTAGGGTTTAGGGTTTTGGGAAGGGCTCCGACCTTAATTGCAGCAGCTGCCTTTGCTCGCCGTGCCATGGCACAAGCGAGAGACCAAGGTCCTATGCAGATTGCGCACCACCTCCGAGCAATTTTGCGTGTTGGACGGCGTTTCGGGTCCCCCGATCTCCTCCGCAGCTTAGGGTTTAGGGTTTAGGGTTTAGGGTTTAGGGGCTAGGTTACCGCAGCAGGCACACACAGCAGCGACGGTGAAGTGTTACAGGCTCTTGGTCAGCATTTTGCTGCACCCGAACGGGCCACCGCCACTTCAGGTGCTGGTCTACTTGGAGGTTCATGCGTAGTTATAAATAAGTAGAGTTATAGTAAGTGCCCTAACATGGCTTAGAACTATAGTTGCCCTACTTATAACCCGACTTATAACTACCCATGGGCCTCCAAGTGCTGTCTGCTTTCATTGGAACCCAGCCTCTTGCACAAAAGCTGGATTTGTCTGGCCTCCCAGATCTGGTCGATCTGGTCAACGGCGCCCTGGATTTAAAAAAGGAATAAGGCACCCGGCTATGCCGGGTCTCCCGGCAGAGCTGTTTCAAGCTGACGCATGCCAGACGGCACGCCTGCTGTACCCAGTGATCGCCTAGAGCATCATGCGCTGCCAAGCCCCCGGGCAATACAACGGAGGACAGGCCCACGCCTACTACGGAAGCAGGGAAAGATGCAGGGAAGGGCAGACGGGTGATCTTCGAGCAAAATTCTGTTCGACGTGCGAGAAGCCGAGAAGCGGGCATTCGCAAATCATGGGTTAATTTCGGAAGAGTTTGTTCAAGAGGATGGAAATGGCCCACCGGCCTATGCTGATGGGCGCGCATTCACCAACAGCCGTGAAGCCTTTGTAAAACTCGTAGTCTGAACCCCAAACCCAATCCTCTGCAATGGTACGGCTTGTGGACAATATCCCGCCTGCCTCATATTGAGGAGCATTCCATAAGTCCGAACCCTAAACCCTGAACCCTAAACCCTAAGCCCTAAGATAGTCGGCACTCGAATCTCGAGCGTAGACGAGAGCATTTAAAACAAAAAAAACCCTAAGGTCCGTAATGTAGCGCAAGATTTTGTCCATCAGCGTTAGCTCCAGGGCTCCGCCTAGAAATGACTGTGAAGTCTTCAACGCTCTTGCCTGTACTCTTCCTCTTCAGGGTCTAGGGTTTAGGGTTTCGGGTTACGAACGGTTTGTTTTCAGTATAGAGTTTAGGGATTTAGGGGTCGAGGATTTCGGGGTTAAGGGTTTAAGTGGGAGTTTGGGGTGAAGCGTCTAGAAGTTTAGGGTTGGTAGGTGTATGGTCCGTTGCATTTTGAGTATCAGGGTGTGCTGGCGTTTTTTGTGCTTTCTCGCCGCCACAGGTGTATCAGAGCTATGCCCATGAATGGACGGAGGCAGAACACTGTGGTTGTTACTTCTGTTATGTGGCTTCTGAGCGCAGTGCAGGGCTGTCCTGATGGTTAGCAGGTTGATTTGCGAGAATTGCAGGTTGATTTGCCAGCATTTTTCGGCTTTTACAAATATTCTGGTGTACTTTTGTGGTTTGCCGTTGTGGCTCTGTGTAGCCTCTGACAGTCTGTTGTTTTGACATGTTGCTCTTTTTTAAACGTGCACCCCGTCTGGCTTCCTGGGATGCATCAGGTCTTCAAGGCATTCCAAGGGGAACCCTAAACCCTAAACCCTAAACCCTAAACCCTAAACCCTAAACCCTAAACCCTAAACCCTAAACCGTCTCGGTATCCCACAACCTTTAAGGCCCCCGTAAAGCCCTAATGTTCGAACCTGATGAAGAAACCTTGGTCCTATACCCCCCGAAAGATTAGGATCCAGGTGCCCAGAGACGCCAATATCCCTTAATTAAAGAATATACTTTAAATTATAGTAGGATCTCTCATATGATTTAAGGTATATTCCTTAGTTAAGGGATATTGGAGTCTCTGGAACCCCAAAGAAGCCACAAGGTTTCTCAATCAGGTTCCAGTACTACGTATAGCAACCCGCTAATCTGTACTGGGCCTCCTTGTTTCCGGAAGTCTGCAGTTCAACCCTAAACGCTATCCTACCTTAAGAACCCAAAACCCCTCTTTTTGTAGGTTCTTATTATAAACCCTAAAAGGGGATGTATAGGGACCCTACAAAAAGTAGGTGTTGGGGTTCTTAAGGTAAGGCTCTTTGTTGCTGTTATGGGCTTTCTAGGGGAAGGTTTGGGCTTTGGGGGCTAAGGCCCAGACTTTTGACTATGGGGGTCCATGAGCCTTAGGGTAAACCCTAAACCCTGACCCGAAGCCTTTGCATTCAAAGTGATTGGACAATAAAGGCTAGACCGAGACCCTAAAACCCGAAAGCGGTAACCCTTGAGCCCATAGTCCTACCTTAATCTACCAAACCCTACTTTTTTGTGGGTTCTAATTATGAACCCTAACATGGAACATATAGGGACCCTACAAAAGCGTAGGTCTTGGTAGGTTAAGGTAGTCCCCTAGAGCTCTAAACCCTAAACCGTGATGTCACAAGTTCATAGGTCCAGCATCCTCTGGTACAAAGGCTTCCGGGATAGCGCTTAGGGCTTGGGGTTGAGGGTTTAGGGTCAAGGAACCCGCCCAGAACTTAAAACATCCGGTTTAATTCCATCCTAAACCTAGATCGGAAGACCCTGAACCATGCCGCACTCAGCGTCTGAGCGCCCAGGCCAAGCACCAAACACTACCATCAGCTCAGTTGCATCTTATACCCAGCAGCATGTCACAAGCGCTGGTACAACACCCAAGATTAAGCGTTTGCGTGGCCGTCCTATGGCACATCGCCCATGTAAAGCATTGATTTATCTGCGATGCCAACATGAAGCCCCAAAACCCTAAAGCCCTAAAGCTCCAAAACCCTAGACCCTAAAACCCTAAACCCTAGAACCCCATAGCCCTAGACTATATTCACTACCACACTTGTCCTTCGTGTGGCACCTCCAAACAGTTCGCAGGCGTACCAAGTCACGCCGCAGGCACAGGCGCAACTTTGCCGTAGAATAGAAATTAAAATAGGGTTTTGGGTTCCTTTAAAGGGGTCTATAAGGGTTACTATACTAAAAGGTTTAATTGTAGGAGCCTCAATAATCAAACAACATTGGGTTTGGGGCCCAGTACAAAATACCTACAATAAGGAACCCACAAAATAGTATTGGCAACATCAATCGTCGTCGTCGTCGTCGTCGTCGTAGTAGTAGTAGTAGTAGTAGTAGTAGCAGGAGTAGTAGTAGATGTGTAAGTCGTTGTCGGAGTAGTGGCCGTTATCGTAGTTGTCGTAGGCGTAGTCGCAGCAGGAGCAGCAGCAGTGGTAGTGACAGCTAAACCCTAAAACCCGAGCCCCCAACCCCCTAAACCCCGAGCCCTAAACCCTAAACCCCTGAACCCCAAATCCTACTTTAACCTACCAAAACCTACTTTTGTGTAGGGTGCCTATAAAATCCATATTAGGATTTATAATCGGAACCTACAGAAAAATAGGTTCTGGTAGCTTCAAGGTAGCCTTTACGTTAACTCTCAGGCTTTGGGCAGGTAGACTGTTGGACTATCTGTTCTCTTGACGCTCTGTTCTTGTTGCTGCTCTTGACTGCTGATATCGTTGTCAGTATTCTGGTTCATTCTTCAGGCCTTGGGTTTTGGGCATTTGACGTTCAGGATTTCGAGGTATAGGGTTTGGGGGTTTCGGGTTTAGGGCTTAGGGGTTTAAGGTTTTTGGGTATCGTTTAGGGTTGAGGATGTGGAGGTTTAGGGGTTTGGGGTTAGGGCTTAGGGGTTTAGGGTTTTTTACGGTTTCGGGCTTGAAGGCTTGGGGCCTCGAGAATGCAGTCCCAAACCGCTGCATTGCTTCAGTCTAGAAGACCTCTGATACTCCTGCAGCCGAAATCCTAAAACCAAAACCTCCAAAACCCTAAACCCTAAACCCTTTAGTACCCTTATGGAACCCTTAAAGGAACCCTTATGGATCCCTTAAAGGAGCCTAAAACCCTAAGCCCTAAACCGCCATCGGTAAAGCCGTAAGCCCAAGTTCGATTGAAAGGAATTGAAAGGATGCTTACAGTCATTCAGGGCTCGACCTTGAGTCCTGTGAATAGTAAGCCTTAAGGGTTTAGGGTTTAGGGTGAAGGGTTTAGGGTTTAGGGTTTAGGGTTTAGGGTTTAGGGTTTAGGGTTTAGGGTAAGCCCTCCTTCCTCATAGTGCCTGTTCCCATAGCCAGCAGGATCAGCAGGCCTGGCGTGCTGAAATGTGGTCTCTCGGCTGGGTGATCTCATCCTGGGCCCTGCAGGGTTGGTTGGTTTTTGCAGACCCCCACACCCAAAACCCGAAACCCCAAACTTTAAGCCCTAAGCCCTNNCCCCCCCCCCCCCCCCCCCCGAATTCCATAGCCCTCCTAAGCCCTAAACCGCTCAGCCACTAAAACGCCAACTCCTACAACCCTAAGCACTCCCTACACACCCCCAACCCCTCAACCCTGGGTTCTGGGTTGTCAGGATTGGGCTGTAGAGGTTGGGGGTCTTTGGGATGTTACGGGTTTGGTCACATCGAGTACACCATCGACCCAACCTGCGCCGAAGCCATCCTGTCGTCCAGCCGCTCAACTGACCTAATGTAGGGGCCTTAACTATTAGAATAGGGTTTTGGGGCCCATTATACTATATTTATAATCAGGAACCCCCACCAGAATAGTATTGGAGATTATCCAGGCCCCTCCAGTAGTCTGGAAGCTCACCTCTCCCGATTCTTGGAAGCGCTGAAGACGAACATCCGGTCTCCGGGCTCTTGCATCAGCCCTCCCAACACGTGCAGCCACCTTGGGCTGCAACCTTCGGATGGAGCGGTCGAGCATGCGCCGAAGTGTAGTGAACCCTAAAGCCTAAACCCTAAACCCTAAACCCTAAACCGTGGCGGCACCGCTGGCCGCAAGGGTCCGGCAAGGGAGAGGGCCGACTCCAGTCTGCAACATGAGGTGGCCGTCTGCACTGCGCTGCGCTCTAGTTGGATTTAGGGTTGTGGGTGTAGTGTTTAGGGCCGTTTGAGATATGAACTGCTAGCACTTGTGTAGGGGTAGTTCCGATGACAAGCATATTGGCGACGGCAACAGGAAGACGACGTAAAGGCTCCGGCACTGTGTGCGTTTGAATGTGTAGGCATTGCAACGATAGGCAGTAGGGAAGCACGGTTCTTTATGATGCCTGTAGTATACTGTATTATACCCCTGAGGGTTAATCTCGCGTTTCAAGTTCAGGGTTCCGGCATTGAGGGCTTGCACTGCCGTGAGTATATCTGATGATTCTGGGTCCATGTGCAGTAGCACTCAGATCAGGGCGGTTGTTTGTTCTCCAAATTAGTGTCTCTCTTGAGCGCATTAAGAGAAAAGTTATATAGGATTTCCCAACAGGACCATGATGGGTTAATACAGGGCTCCTTTGCAATAGTGATGAGTGTGTCTCTTGAGTTCCTTTATGTTCAGGAACCTTTGCTTTCCTGGGCAGGCCCGAAATCCAAACCGAGAGTTTATGGTGTAATACCTGCTCAGGGTTTAGGGTTTAGAGTTTAGGGTTTAGGGTTTAGGGGGGCATTTGGGGTTTAGGAGAGGGTTTAGGGTTTAGGGTAAAGGTTTTTGGGTTTACTGAGCCCTAAGCCCCAAAGCCTAAACCCTAGCCAGCCTGAACCTGCACGCCAAGGTGGCAACAGCAGTCGGCACAGGAGAACGTCCATCAACAGAGTCCTCGTCTTAGCTCTGGCTTTCTCAGGGGGTGTTTGCAAGGACTTTGTAGTAACATCGTCCTGTGAATAGCCTCTGTAGGGTTTCAACAGGGTTGATAGCTTTACAAGGAAATTTTTATCTTGTGCAGAGATGGAATAAGGCTGTAGTAGGGTCCATGCACTCCTCCATGCTCTTCTTGCGGGATCCTGATGCGCTAATAAGTTTAATTAGGGTTCATGGTCGAGGAATGCGGGTTTGTGGTTTAGGGAGCAGGCTTTCGGTGCAGGATTTAAGGTTAGGGTTTAGGGTTTAGGATTTAGGGTTCAGGGTTCAGGGTTTAGGGCTTAGGGTTTGGGGCGTAGGTTTGATTCAGGTTTTGGATTTTCGGTCGGGCTTTAGGCTTCTTCCACATATACTTTTGTCTGGAGCTGCCCTCAACCCTAAACCCTGAGCCCTAAACCCTAAACCCTGAAGCCTAAACCCTGAACCCTGAACCCTAAGTCCTAAACCCAAAACCCTGCACCCTAAACCCTGAACTCTGAACCCTAAACCCTAAACCCTAAACCCAAAGTCCAACTACCAGAACTCAACCTCGCGCGTTCTGTCAGTTTCAGGGCCGAAGGATTCAGCGCTGAAGCCCCACATCCCAAGTTACTTGGAGGTTCATGGGTAGTTACAAGTAGGGTTATAAGTACGGTAACTATAGTTACAACCTATATTAGGGGACTTGTAACTCCACTTATAACTACCCATGAACCTCCAAGTTATTCTTGACCCCCTAAAGACCTCATGGGAAGTTCTCTAAGTTAGGGTCCCTTTTACGGGTGCCGTACTATCTTTGGGGACCTAAAATTGGACCTTAATTTAGAGAACTACCCCATATCCACCCCCAAAACCCTAAGCCCTGAACCCCAAACCCCAAACCCCAAACCCTAAACCCTAAACCCTAAACCTTACAAGCCCTAAACCCCATACACCCCCAACCCCAAGCCTTGAACTAGAGAGCCCCCACCAAGATGATTTCAGCGGTGGCTGCGTGCCCCTTTCTACCGGGCCTGTGCAGCCTCAGCACATGGGCCCTTGCCTCAGAAGCGGCTGGAGGTTCGGGGGTTAGGGTATAGGGTATAGGGAGTATAGGGGTTGCGGGGGGTTTAGGGTTAAGGAATTCGAATTTGGGGTATAGGAGTTTGGGGGTTTCAGGGTTGAGAGGTTCGGGGTTTTAGGGTTTAGAGTTTTGGGGTTTCGGGGTTTGGGGGTTTCGGGGTTTTGGGGTTGTAGGGTTTAGGGGTTTTAGGGTTTAAGGGTTTAGGGTTTTGGGGTTTCGGGGCATAAGGGTTTAGGGTTTACGGTTTATGGTTTAGGGGTGGGGTTTATGAATCTGGATCGGGGGTGAGTGGATTTAGGGGTTCGAATCTCACTATAACCATGGCAAACCTTCAAAATTGGGAAAGTTTATAGCCCCTAAATCCATTCACCCCCGATCCAGATTTTG
>CAJNDV010009890.1:0-27418 GCA_905221635.1 Symbiodinium sp. CCMP2456
ATGCCTTCGCTGGATTTTGGCGAGACACACCCCAAGCCCCACGCTCGGGGTTTCGCTGACTAGTTCCAGTGCCTCGCCTCTGGGCGTTGACCTGAGAAAACTTGTGCACAGCGCTAAGCTGCTATAGCAAACCAAAAAAGCCGCGAGGGTGTGGGGAACCAATCTCTTAGGAGCCGGTCCGCAGGTGAGCTTTGAATCAACATGTGTGTGTGTGTGTGTGGACATGTGTGCCCGGCGTCCACGTACAGTTGAGCATGCACTATTGTGTTTGTGGGAGGGAAATGGCTTCTTCCCGGTCGAGGGTGGTAGTAGAGTTTGTTGTGACGCGCAGAGCAGGCCGACAGTAGTGCTGGAGGTTCAGAAACCCTGAGCGCCTGGGAATGAGCGCAGAGGATACAACACAGCAGTAGACATTTGGTGCCCTGCCGCTCTGGCTGAATCTCTCTGCATGGATGGCTTTACAAGCAGACAGATGAGCGATGCAAAATCCAACGATATGTCAGGTTTTCATGGTGCAGTATAGTGCTCATCGAGTCAATGTTCACTTGAGAAACTTGTGACACCACAGGTCGCATGATATAGCCCAGAAGGCCAGCCAATATGCAGTCTAAACCCAAAGCGCGGAACTGAAGAGTCAAGGAGCACTTAACCGCCGGGTGCTCTTTCCTCGGACCCCTGGCACCGCAATGAGCAAGGCATTGCAGAGCTCTTCTGCTGGTTTCTTTTGTCAGAGATTTAGGTGATGGGGACTTTCGCTTTCGGGGTTCAAGATTGAGGGTGGTGCCTAAAGACCCGTGAGATTCTGCAGCTGTTCGTACACTTCTGGCGAGCATGATCGTCGTTCGTGCGTTGCCGATAATGGCATATCAGCAAGCACCTGGTCTTCAAAGCATTGTTGCTGCTATTGAACTGCTTCTCGAGCGTGAATGAGCGTGAGACCTGATGAGACCGGTCAAGGAGGACACCGCCTACGTAACAGAGCAGGGCAGAAGGGTAACCTGCCCCCGAACGAGCAAAGCCAGTTTCAAGCTCCGTCTGTAGCTCTGAAATGCTTCAAACCCAATGCCAAGATTGATGACATTCGTTTCGGCCCCCAGGCTGAGGGGTTTTCCATACCAAACGCCCCTTGGACATCCGCAGGTGCCAGCTGTGCCGAAGGCATGTCGGGCCTGTGGTTTGGATTGGTCAGTGCTCAGGAATTTGTGGTCAGGGCTAGGGCTAGGACAGGTTCTCTCTATGGCCATGGCAAAACCTGAAATGCCCGAAGGCCAGTGATGCCAAATCTACCGAACTTACCGAAGCATGTGACCGTTTGACCCTGCTGCCGAACACCTGAAGAACAAGAATGCCGGGCAAAGTATCCCACTTCCACACACAAGAAGGTCCACAGCTTCTGCGATTCGGCTGTGTCAACGAGATGTAGAATGCTCCCCAGGTGGAAGCCTCTGAAGCCGCCATCCAGCTGGAGCCAGGAACCCGGTTTCGTTTTGGCGCAAGAAGCCGTCTAGCGCAAGGGAGGTGCATGGAACCTCATGTCAATGCAGACTGAAGTGTTTTGTCAGCTGAAAGCCCTTGAGCCTTGCAGGTCCTCCTTATCGCCGCAGCTGTCACAGCTCTTGGCCAACTCAGGAGGCCCTGCCTGAGTTAGATTGCGATCCGCGAGAGGTCAGGCTGCGCGACGCAGAACTAAGAGCAAATTCAGCGATTGCAGCAAGTTAAGGCACCAGTGGCAGGAGCAGAAGTGGGATGAGGGGCAGCAGTGGTGGTGATGTTGGTGGTTCTGGCGGCAGCACCACCTGAAAAGGATGGTCGTACGACCGGCGCAATTATCGTTATCAGCACCATCACCATCGAGAACAGCAATACTAGCCCTAGACGTCACCGTCGCCAGCGGCCGTCACCACTTCGTATGTCAGAGCTCGACGCAGACGTTTTGCCTCACTTTTTTCGAAGCAAAACGTTGTGACGCCCCAGCGAAGGTGCTTTGAAATTTCAGCTCCAGTCCACAGGCTCGGTGATTCGAAGTCATCGCTAGTTTGGATCCTTGGGGCACAGCCTGGGATCGCCTGGGATAAATGTTCACAGCTGAGGGCTCGTCTCCTCTGCACTCAGTTGGGCCCGACCAAGACTCCCGAAGTTGCTGGGTTTTCGTAAGCCAAGAAGATGCTGTGCCCTTGAGAAATTCCGTCGACGCAGGCGCAGGAGGACAGGGCCCTCGTGCAGGCAAAGCTAGCCAAAACACGCCTAGGAAGGTTTGGGCTTCCATTGTTCAGTGTTCCCTTTTCTGACTGAGTTTGGGGTATATACCGGGGCTCAAGCGATTCAGGTCTCGATGTGGCTTAATCACAGTCCTGCGGTGTAGTGGCTTTAGGGCTTCATTCTGCAGTCCTGATACAGGGGTAAAAACGACATGTCGTTTGCCGGGAACACTGAAAGCCACAGATTCTCAACGCACCTTGTCCCACAACTAGCAAGCCCTCAACCCAACGAGACTCGCCTTCAATGGTCCCACTGCTCCCGGATGCCGAGCTCAAACAAAGAAAGTCAGATAATATAGCGCCAAGCCTTGCAAAGCAGCTCTTGAGAGAAGAACCTGCAGAGTGCAGGTCACGACTCTGATCGGCTCGTGTCGTGCGCCAACAATTTTCAGTCAAAACTGAGGTTTAGTGCTTGTTTCCGGGCTCAGGATTCGGCTTGGGGTTGTGATGCGCTCATCTTGCACAAGGTACGTGCGTCCCGTGTCAGCAGCTCCGCAGTCACTCAGAGGCGTCGAGCGGGGCTTCCGGATTTCCGATCGGGGTTCGAGGCTCATTAGGAGCCTGTTCGGGTGTCGTCTGAAAGACCCTGTCACTGCGGTGCGATGTGTGCAAGGCTCCCCGCGCTCGCGCTCGGGGCAAGTTGTAAAGGCAAGGCGCCGCTCCGATGTCTGCGAGCTTTGCAATGGCCGAGTCAGAGCAAGAGTCCATGTCTTGAAATCTTGAGACTCTAGACGATACTCTTCCTTCCTTCTTGCTAATGTCATGAGATCTCCTCGGCAGAGCCCACTTGGGAGGTCGACGAGCATGCGGAGCGGACCGAAGCGACCTCGCGAGGCGGGACTCGGTGCGTTTGAACAGCCATGCTGTTTTGCTTCACTTGAAACTTCTCGGCTTGAAGCAGGCTCCAATGAGTCCGATTGCTCCTCATCGCTGCACGAGGAGTGCTTCGAGCCTCCCACCTAAAGTCTCCACGCTTGAAAACTCCGCGAAGGGTAGACAGGTACACTCTCTGCACATCACCGTGAAACTGCATTTCTTCAGCTATGTTCCGGGCATGTGTTCGATATGTTCTGAGCCATGAGGGCTGTCAGGTTCCCAGGGACCAGTGTGGCTCACGTGCCATGAGGCATACTTTTCTTGTAGGAAGCCTCTGAGACTTGTGATGAGAGCCATCATGTTGATCGCGTTGATCACGTCGACCCTAGCACGTGTTTTTCTGCGCGTCGGAGGATTGCCTCCCCGAGCCCGAGCTGGATTTCGACGACGAAATTATTGAGCGAGCAGCCCCAGATCTCTGAGAGGGTGACCTGTTCTTCCGCGCTTCTCTTCTGCAGGCATGTGGCAGTCTATTGGCTTGAAGCGTTTCTCGAAGTTGAGGTTTCCGTTGAGATTGTTACCCTAACGGAGCCCTGCAGTCGGGTAGCTGGCAGTATCGATATCGAAGCACCCATTCGTGTTGCAGGCCTCCCTAATTATTACAGTTTCGTGTTTGGTATGTCCCCTGCGAGCAAATTGCTAGGGAAACTGCGGAGGACCTCTCCCACATCCTTGACTTCTCTCCACAGTCTTGAGGAGGTTGGAAGCCACGAGCTTGACAAGTCCACCGACATTTGCAAACCGAGGTACGTGCTGCTGCCAACCAAGGCCCCGCAAACAAAGATCGTCCTCGGAGCCTCGCACTTCTAGTGCTGTCGCTGGTACCGCCCACCGAATCCTGCTACATATTGACTCTGTCGTACTCTGTCGCTCCAGATGCTCTCCGCATTGTTGGCCGCTGGTGATCTCCGGAATGTCAAGGGCGTGTCCTCTTAACGGTTGACACGCAGTCCTCTGTCGCTGTGTCCTGTGTCCGCTTCTCCTTCGGTTTTGAGCCGAAACTAGAAGAAGATAAGGCTTTGACGTGGTGCTCTTATGTCATCCGGCAGCTGATCGAACCTGATCGAACGGGGTCAGTCGCAAGAGCGTGGCACTCGCCTCTCTTGCAGTCATGCACTCCTCCTCCTCCACCTCCTCCTTACATCCTCCATCCTCCTCGCCGCCACAGTGGTCAGTGTTATGATTTTCAACATGAATAGGGTCATGATGGAGAAAGTCCACCATGATTGACACGACGTCATCATGATCATCGTGATCATGATCATGACCATCATCATCATGATCATCACCATCATCATCATCACTATCATCATCATCATCATCATCATCATCATCTTTTGAGCCACCATCACTACCATCAACAACATCATCATCATCATCATCACCAGCACCAACATCACCATCATCACCATCACCATCATCATCAGCATCAGCATCATCACCATCATCACCACCATCATCATCATCATCATCATCATCGTCAACAACATCATCATCATCAGCGTCATCATCATCATCATCATCATCATCTTCAGGGTCGTCACCATCCCGTGTAGACAACCAGAACCGTCAGCCGCACTGGCACTAGCAAAGCCAGAATAAGCACAAAGCCTAGAAGTATCTTGACCACCACCACCACCACCGCCACCACCGCCACCACCACCCAGAGCCGGCGGCGGTAGCAGCAGCAGCAACAACAACAGCAGTCACAGTGACAGTGGCAGTGAAGCAACACGTCTGAACACGCAATGTTAACATGTCTGAATGCCCCTCGGAAGAAACCCCAGCGCCATTCAGTTCGAGCGCGGTGTCATCTGGCTGGATGGTGTGTCGGGTGCCTGAGCCGTATGGGGTCAAAGGCACCAAATCTTTCAACCAACGGGCAGAAGCCTCATACCTGAAACAAATGCTCCTGGACTCCAGACCCACCAGCCTCGATTTAATTTCGGGGTTTGGGCTCATTCGGGGTTTCGCGCGCTTTCGGCCCAAAGTCGTCGCAGGAGCTCAAGAAGACGTAGTTTGGTGTTTCGTATATGGGACCCAGCGCCACTACTCTTCTCACGAAACTTGAGACAGTCTTTCCAACTATGAACCCAACCCCGAGATCCTGTCTTAAACTCCGGCTTAACTCAACCCTGAACGCATGCCTTCCTGGGTCCCCGAAGTGACAGAGGTCGAAGCAGCACGAGCGCATGGACGGCGGCCGAGACGTTCGGGGTGAAGCATTGCCATGACGACGATGATGTTGATAATGCAGCAAGGTTCACATACTTTGTAGACTTCGGGATCCAGGATGCGGCAATGGGGCATTCCGGAGGTTTAGTTTGCTTTGCTCATCCAGCAAGACGAGAACTTTGGAAGGATAGTACGATGAGACTTGACAGGTGGGGTACGAACTACACTACGACAGCGAGTGCAGGCAGACGGCAAAGAACGACGATACCGAATTGTTTGAACCAGAAGGGCTGAGATCAAAAAGACGTCGACGACATCAGTTTCCGTCTCGATCATTCAACATGAGGCCAAGCGTGGTGCACAGACGCCATGACTAAGAAGAACCACGACTTGTGATCTGTGATTGGTTATGGCAAGAGTTAGAACTAACAGTTGATGGCGGCTTCCATAGTCAAATTCCCATCCCCAGAGCTATCGCCATGGCCTTCACCATCATCATCACCACCACCACCATCATCATCATCATCATCATCATCCTCAGCATCATCACCATCATCATCACCATCATCATTATTATCATCATCATGATAATCGGCAGCGTCATGACCACCTCCGAGACCTGGGGCCCCACCGCCCTGTCGACGCTGAAGGCGTCGGTGCAGGATTTCCGTTGCGAGTTAAGGCTTCGGCTCATGTCAGATCACGCTTATGAGACCGTCGAGACCCTTGTGTTTGTTTTTTTGGAGGGTGTTCTTTGATATCGCTGGCTTCTGGGCAGACCTCCTTGCCAGTCGGCATCCATGGATGGTGGTGGGTTCATGTGCTGCGGTTTCGAGCAAGATTAGATTTCTTGAGGTTCAACGCTGTCGTACCTTGTCCGAAACGAGCGCCAGCTTCGGCAGTGCTACGACTGCGACTACTGAATACGGCTTTCTGAGATGCCTTGGGGTAGAGCAGCTCCATGGGAGCCCAAGGGCCCACTGCAAGCAGGTTCCCCTGATGACAGGTGCCGGAGGTGGGCGGTCATTTCTCCCATTGCAGTTTGGAAATTCAGAGTTTTGGATGCATGCCGAGGCGCAGCACCTCTTCGGTTTCGGATCTCTCCAAGACCTGACAGTTGAGACTATATTGTAACGCCATGCTGCCTCATATCTTTCATCTTCTCATGATTCCGTATGCAAATCCTATGTGGGCGCTGCAAGCTTAACCAAACTGGCATATCTTGTCCAAGCTCAACTGTTGGAGGTGCAGGGCGCAGTGGTTCTGTGGCTTCGTCGGTGCCCTTGGTGGAAGTTGGGAGCCTTACCAGAGCCTTCAAGCTTGACCACCGGCAGGGTAGTGTCGCAATTTCAACCAGACGAACACTGTCGCCACTCGTTGAAGGAGTATACATATCAATAGCACCTGTAGCGACAATTGTAGACTGCAGACTCCAACACAGAAGAAGGCAACACGCAGCAATACTTATGCTGCTGCAGCAGTGTGACACACTGTAGCACAAGTCGTCATCAGCATCGTAACGTCGTCGTCGTCGTCGTCGCCCCCGCCGCCGTCGTCGTGGCGAGGTCGGAGCACACAGAAAGCAGTTCGTGGTTTGGCACAGCTTGAGCCTTTTCCAGGCGCGCGTGGTGGATCCAAACCTGCCCGAAGTTGCCTTGCAAGAGGCGCGGTCTCTGCTGTTCCGAGGATCCACAGTATTGCTGCGGTTGCTCCTGTCGCTAACGCTGTCGCCACCTCTGGAGCTGCTGCTTCTGCCGCTTTTTCAGACTTTTGCCAATTCTGCCCTTGGGTGGTACTGGCCGAGCTGTCGCGATGGTTTCCTGTTTCAATGGGGGTCATGGAGGAGTTGCAAAGCGCCAGGGCAGAGGCCCCGATTCTCGAGCCGTCCGAGAGCGCATTCTGCCGGGCACACGGGCAGAACCGAGCCAGGGCCTCAGCCTCGGGTCGCAGTTCAGCAGCTGCAGGGCCCAGGGCTTGGGCTTTCCGTGGTCGAGCCGGGGTCGAACTTTGTTTCAGGGCTTCTTGACAGCCGGCATTATGACCATGCAGTGACAGTTTGTGGCGAGGGCTAGGACTGCCATGCTTCCGGGTCAGGGTTCCTCTTCCACATGGTCTATTTTGCGCGGAGCGCCTGCGATGGGAGTTAGCTTCAAACAATGCAACCTTATATACCCATTTGGTGCGCAGCGTTCTCGAAAGTTGTTTAAGGATCCAAGCTAAAGAAATTCTAAGCCTTTACATCCTGACTTCAGTTTGAAGCGGAAAGCTGGGTGTCTCGGGCTAGCTAGCTGACCACGCTGAGCCTTGAAAGTGCCGCCACCATGGTGGGGCAAAGATGGCTTACATAGAATTCCCTTTCGAACCCTTCAAGGACCCGAGATTCTCCAGTTCAGGGGCAGTTTAGGCCGAAGTCCGGGCTTCTCGGGCCTGAAGTTCCTGCTGTGTGGAGGCGAGGCAACGCCGCGCACCCCCCGCGCCCGCGCACGGCAAAGTGGGCCACGAGCCCAGATGTCGGCAAGGCAACACACAGTGTGGATCCCACATTCCGCCCCTAGTGTGTCTGTTGAAAAGCAGGGATGATGCTTGGCTGCACACCCCCGAGACCTTCAGCATGGAAGTAGCTCGATGGGCTTCTCGGATTCAAGCATGGCATGTTGGATGCCAGTTTGCCCGATGATGGCTGCAGTGTGATTGCCGACTGTTGAGCATGCTTTACCGATATGTTCATGCGCAAGCCTTGTAAGGCTGCAGGGTCAGTGTGGCTGTAAGTCCGATGCAGCAAGCTCGTAGCGCTGTATCAAACCACGCAGTTTCATCAAGGTAGACGTTGATGCCCTGCCTTTGCCAACTCCAAATTACAATGAACACCACCAGTAGCCGCTCCAAAGCCCTAACTCGAGAACCCCTCCACGACAGAACCCGAAGCCCGGCTTCGTAGAGTATCGACTCTGCCGCAAGAGCTGTTGTTCTTTCTTCGCGCCATGTTCGTGCCCCGGAAGATCATGGAAGCCGGAGTCTAGTCGGTCGGAATGTTAGAAGTGCTGTCGGGGCCCGGGGGTTGAGGAATTCGGCATACGCAGACATGGAAGGTGTCACCCGCTCGCTGCGAATCTTTAGATTAGATGTTGGTCTCCTGCTTATGGGCATATTCTGCGACCCTTCTTTGCGTCCGAGTTGAAGAGGTGAAGATAAGACGCAAGCTTCGATGCTATTCAACCTGATAGCTTTCCCATTTCCCGTCGAGCACTGCGATGTTGGAGTTCTACCAGTCTTGTGTTCGGGTGTAGGCTCAATTCTCAGAGCTTATTTCGGAACTCAAGATTGTTCTATAATCTTCTGAGCCGGTGGTTGTTTTTTGGCATGATCCGTTGAAAGCCCCAAAGCACGTATGTAGTTCTTGCCTTGTTAGTCTTCCGCTGATCCTGGCCGCAAGCTCCGTCCCCAAACTGAAGTCGAACAAGCACAGTATCCGCTTGGGACTGCAGAAGTTCCAGCACCATTGTTGCAGGTTTGGGGGTTTGGCCATGTTGGAGCCTGGCAAGTGAGCCTTTAACAAGAATACCCTAACATGGCGAACGGAAAAGCTCAACAGCTAGCCTCTGTGCCCCGACACACGAAGGAGAAACCTGAAGACTAGCCTTACATCTCAAGAAGGTCCTAGGCCCTGAAAGGCAAAGGCACTAGCAAACAGCAGAGGTGCCTACCAGCTACTCATTGGGCCTGGTGATGGCTCTCGGGGCCCTGATTTGCTGGGGCAGCTGGAGCGTCACCCTGGTCCTGGCCTCCAAGGCACTCCAGGGACGAAGCTGTCGGGGCTCTGGCTTTCGAGAAGCGAGAGTTTCTGGCATCTGGATGGGGTGGCCCGCATTGATGTTCCGAGAGCACTGAACGGTTGGACTCGCTCCTGGCAGTTGCTGATGGTGTCAGAATTCCATTCGAAAAGTGCTCACAGCAGCCCCAGGTCTTCAGTCTTGCTACTTTACCCAGCCCGTGAATCCCCTGACAGGTCATGGCCTTCCAGCCCCTCGCCAACTCCCCTGAGCTTCAGTGAGAGGCCCCAAAGGTTCAGGATTAGATGGAAGAAAGGGCCGGAATGCCCACTTCGAGATCGTTGCTTTGTCTCCTTCGCTCTCTGCACACCCCCAGAAACCTTGGCTCCCGAAAACCCTAAGGCCCGCTGGCGGCACTGAATCTTGAGGCTGTACTACGTCAACTTCACGCTGTCCTTTCTAATCACTGGCTTCGTTGTCGGCTTCATTGGGGGCACTTTTGGATCCGGTGGAGAGCGCTACGAATCTCGGCGCTAGCTTAGAAATCGCATAGCTTTCCAAGGTTTGAGGGCCGTCGCCTTTGCTGGCTGCGGGCTTTTGGATGCTGGGTTTACAGGCTTCGGGCTCTAATGCGCTGAGCTAATTTTGAACACTTAGCGTCGTCCGCCTCAGCCCGGTGGTACTTGAAGCAGGTGCATCGTTTCGGAAAGCAACGGGTAGGTCACACAGGTGAGGTACAAAACACAGCCCCCACAGCCCCAGAATTCCAAGCATTACGCATCAAGTTAGAAGGCAAGGCGTGAAGGAAGGAGGGGGGCGGGTGAGGTTGAGGGCGGAGTCGTTTGTGGGCACCCAATCTGGAGGGGGGAAATCCAATTAATTGAAAATTGTGGGGGGGGGGGGGGGGGTGGCTCACTGGGGCGGCAAACAGGGAGCCTCTGTGTGGGAACTTCTGACCGCGAATTAAGCCCTGAGAGCACCCAGAGGGCTGCTGCGGGAACCCTCGTAGATCTGTAAGGTTGCAGGACTTGAGATTTGGGGTGTCGAGCTTGACCAGGGTTTCTTGTTGACAGGAACTCAGGGTCCGGCGGAACTGAGTTTGTGGAACTTGGCCTCATGACTCCAGATGACGGATGTTTGTCCGCGTCCTCCGTCCCTGGGGCTGATGCTGACAAGGCAGCTGAGGCTCCGGAGGTCCGGACGGGATGGCAGGATGGCCGCGTGGTTTCCATTTCCACAATCTCCGGACCCAGCGAAACAATGAAGTCCCACATGGTTTCGCGCACGAGATTGACTTCAGGATAATGGTGCAGCATCCCCTGTGGTTTTTGCGCCCTCCTCTCGCTGAAAGCAGTTCTGTTGCTTGCAACATGTCCGAGAGACGGCTACGTAATGTACAAGTCGTGCGCTCGGGCTCGGATATCTGCTGTGTGTTATGGTTGTCACATCAGATGTCGGTCGTTTGCAACACATGTACCGCGTAAGGACACATCGGCTGCGAGTCGCTTTTCCAACCGACCACAAAGTGTTGTCAATCGTTGGATGGACTTCCGAAGTATCGATGCTGGGTCGCGAAACGCGGAGCCATCTTGCGGCCTTGCAGCCCAAATCCATAACTCTGCCTTTAGTGGGCTCCAGTCCTTACGGCTCTGCCGCCCCTCCCGTCATCCGCCAGCGACGGGGTATGCTACCATTCTGCCTTGCACTTGCTGCCCATCGTCTTGTCATAGCCATTTGAGAGCACTGCTCTGCTGGAGCATTCCACCGATACGGACAGCAGCCCAGGATGTATTGTGTTAGTTTTTCATGTTTACTGCTGCAAGTACACCTGCCTGCATCGACTTCATCTACAGACTGTAGATCATCCAAGCAGAATTCGAAAACTTTTACCTGCTTATGCTGCTCAGAAAATTGCTTGTTAGGCTTTGGGTCTGGGACGTTGCTCCGCACTAGGCAGATAATGATAAGGGTTCCAATTCCCTTGAGCAAGTTCTGAAAGAGTTTTGGTTCGGCCACGCCCCCCATCTACTTTGCGGTCTAAGTTCGAAAGGTTGGCTGTGTCGCAAGCATCAGCATTTTCATCGTGTGTTGCGAGGCTTTGGGTTTCCAGCGTTTTGTGCAGGGCTCAGAAAGCGATTGACATTTCCAACAAGTAAGTGCAAACACTTGTGCGTCCCCACCCCAGAAGTAGAAGTAGACATAGAAGTAGAAGTGGCAATAGCAGCAGCAACACCAGTAGTAAGAAGTAGTAGTGGTAGGGGTGGTGGTAGTAGTAGTAGTAGTAGTAGTAGTAGTAGTAGTAGCAGTAGTAGTAGTAGTAGTAGTAGTAGTAGCAGCAGTAGTAGTAGTCGCAGTAGTAGTAGTAGTAGTCGTCGTCGTCGTCGTCGTAGTAGTAGTAGTAGTAGTCGTAGTAGTCGTCGTAGTAGTGGTAGTGGTGGTAGCAGTAGAAGTAGCCTTTGCCTTCCTGGGGCGACGTCCGTCGCCGAGCATGTTGATCAATAGCATGTTGATCGAGTCTTGCCAAAATGATCCGCATCTGTGCGGATGCACCGTTCTCAAACGCACTAGACCATGGACGTCATTAGGTCTCAAAGGCACCCGACGATGGACGTCATTAGGTTTTGGGCATGGATGATTTGCTCTCAAACACACTAGACCATGGACGACATTATGTTTTGGGCATGCATGCTCTGTTCTCAAACGCACTAGACCATGGACGTCATTAGGTTTCCGGCATGGATTCTCTGTTTTGCAACACGCTAGACCATGGACGTCATCAGGTGTTGGGCATGGATGCTCTGTTCTCAAGTGCACCAATCTGGACCACGGACCTCTAGACCATGGACGTAATTAGGGTTTGGGCATGGATGCTCTGTTAAAACACACTAGACCATGGACGTCATTAGGTTTTGGGCATGCGTGCTCTGTTCTAAAAGTGCTTTGGATGAACATCAAGACCACCAAAATTAAGCAAAATAATCCCGTTGAAAATCCCCGACAGCGGAAGGGCTATCGTTGGCACCAACAAAGCTGACAGAGCTGTAGATGGGTTGTCCATGCCCGGCCGGGCATTGAAACAAGAATTGCTGCAACCAAGGCAGAATGCGTTTAACAGGCCTCGGAGAATGTATTTGGGTTGCGCAAAGCTCCGAGAGCTGGATCTGAGAAGCGTATGGGTTGTTGCTGAATCCGGACAACTCAAAGCATGTCCGGGTGTGGGGACGGCATTGACCGGCAGTTTGCGATTAGCAGGCCTTGGATATTCGGGTGTAGGGGCAGCATTGAGCTCAAGATCTGTTGACACAAGGGCTGCGTTTAGCAGGCCTTGGACAATGCATTTCGGTTTGGTCGGCGGCTTCGTGAGCTCGATTTGGGTTCCGGGACTGGGTTAGGAACACCAGCAAAGCTGAAACAGAACTAAATGCGTTTTCCAAGCCCTGAAAAATGCATGTTTGGACCCTGCCAAACTGCAGCATGTGCCACCCGATTTTCGTGTTTTCGAAATAGGGGTCTTCGGACCGGAAGGCCTTATATTTTGGAGCTACGTGTATCATCGAGGTTCGCAGTGCACTGGGGAGCGGGCCCCGTCATAATTCCGCCTCCCCAGAGCGAGTTCCTCTTCCGCGTCTGGAAGAAGAAGACGACAAAGTAGTAGTAGCAGTAGTAGCCGTCGTAGCAATAATTCGCAGGGGGGGGTAGTCGTCCTCAGCATCGTGGTCGTTGTAGCCAACATTCTTATTATTGGTAATGGCAATGACACTATTACTGCATATTACTGCCGCTGCAAACCTTCACATGGGCCCTTTGTGTCGGGGTTTGGGCCTGGCCGAGGATTTCACGACGCCCTACTTGGAGGAAATTTCCGGTGCTTTGCCGGCACGAAGGTTACTATACCGATTGGCCGCTGGATGGCCGGAACCCTGTGAAGCCAAAATGCCCTAACGTTATGCCGAATCTCACAGGATGCTCCACCATGATCGCACTCCCCCAATTGCAACCGGGTCATGATGCCTCCCCAGAAAAGGTCAATCTGAAGGTTGCCAGCTTCTTGTCTCGTTGACCACAAGCCCCAGGTGTTGGACACACGACGGAATGCAGCCTGGCATGACTCGTAAGCATGCATCTGTCAGCTTATATCGGATGTCTGTGGAATACGGCTTGGGTCGGGGACTTCAGCCCAAAGCGGGCGATGTGTGAACCACCGAATTCTTGAGAAGAGTCACGGGTTCTCCTGACATGTAGACCGATTAAGTTTATGAAAGGAGACATGAACGGCATTGTGCAGGGGCTGAGTCGGGGTCTGCGAGTTCGGTAGACAGGTTTGCTGGCTTTGGAGAGGCCCGTGAAGTGCTTTGAGGATTCGAGGGTCTGAGGACAACATTGGAAAAAGTTGCTCGCTCGACTGCGCCTATGAGCAAAGCGGACGGCCGACGACGGAATGGAAAGAGTTTTTTGCGGCTTTGGTGTCGGAGCGATGTCAGGTTTTGTCTGTGGCAGGTAGAAAACGTCCAAGACCTGAACCATGCTTGGAAAAGTTGCTTGCAATTTAGGGCAGGATGACGGGACTTGAGAGCTTGGGGCGATCCGCCAAGGCTATCTTTGGGGAATGTTCGGCGGTATAGAACCTCGGCAGCACGCGGTTTAGCAGCGCCACATGACTTATATTCACGTCAGGGGCATGGTCTCAGTTCACACAGGATTTCGAAGCAGCTTCATGCTGCTTCGTGGAGTGGTGTTTAAACTCGACCCGAAAAAGCCAAAACAGCTCCCGTACAGACGCTGCGCCATCTTAGGTTTGGAACTTGGCCAACATCCTGCTGTGCAAAGGCGTGGACGGGCCCCATGTAGAATCTCAGCATGTCTCGTGTGGGGGAGACTTCATGGATCTGTAGCTTGCAGATGCTTGCAGACTTGCAGGCATCGGGATGATGGGCAACGCCATTGGCTTCCCCCTGTGTGTCGGCCTCGGGATGGTCACCGGAGCTGTGGTGGCCTACGTGCAGGAATCCTGGTGTAGCAGGTTGCTGGGCGTTCAAGGCGGGTTGCCTAAGATTGTGTTGGTTTCTTCAAGGTCGTGTTTCAGGGATGCTGTGTGTAGGCAGGCATGTGCCTGCATGCCGTGCAGGCCTCAACCGCTTTAGTGCCGTCGCAGGATCCCAAGAGCGACTTGAAGTTCCTGGTGCCAGGCGCGGCCTGCAGGTTTTCAGCTCCATGGTTCACAGCATTCGGTTGATTCGTGGGCTTGAATCTGATCTGATGAGCTTCCGGGGCTTTGGGATGTATTGAGGGATCGGGGTTGATCAGCTGCAGAGTTTCAGGATGATCTGGTGGGATTTGAAACCTGGTCATGAATCAGCAGCCTATTCCAAACATGCGCACAATCTGCAAGCCACCACATGCAAGCACCAGTGCATTCAAATCTGCCAGCGAATGGACCGAACAGTCAGCCATAAATGATTCGGAGCGCAATTCAGGTTCCATCGGCTGTGCTGCGAGTGCCATGTCCACGAAGCCTCAAGCTCTCCACACATTTCTGAGTTGACCCTGGTGGCAGCCTTGAAGCCTCAGCCCAAGAACGCATTGCTTCAACCTGAAGTTCTGAACGGATCTAGGAGTTGTTTCCTCCAAGACAGCCCGTTGCGCACTCCTTCCTGTTTTCCTCCTTCTTTGGGCCTGGTGGAGCCCTGCAAAACGTCTTCGAAAGCGTTCTGCATTCCCACGCCGTGGAGGCGTGTTTCTTGCCTTATGCGCCATCTCCACCGTCGGGTTGCTGTCTTATCGCAAGGACCAGGAGGCCAGCAACAACAGGGACTTGTCAGAGACCTTCAGCACAGGGGCCAGCCTGAAAATTCGACAAACCGCTACATGCCGTGTGTGTGTGTGTGGGTGACTTTTTGACTTGACCGTCTTGGATTTGTGTTTGAGGCGTTGAGGATTAGATGTGGTCAGTTCATGAATCTTCGTGATGCTTCTCAGGGCTTCCGCCGAGCGGACTCCTCCGATGAGTCGGAGGTCGACGGCACCGTTTCGCAGGAGCCGAGATGTTCGCCTTTGGATGCTCTCGCTGCGGTTAGGCCACTTCGGGGCCTTCTGGGTTCGAGCAGCTCCGCCGGCAAGATTCCCGATTCGGCTTTCTCGCCGAGTGTGCTTTGGGTCTCAAGCGGTCAACGTCTAGGCTTGCCTGTCATCGGGCGGTGCTGGCTCACAGAATGAGCCTGACAGTAGATGACATGAAAAGAAAAACCATGCCAGATGGAGTAGCGTTGAGAGGTTTGCCAAAGCAAAGCAGCAAAGCCCTACCTCTAACACACGCAGAAGCACAAAGAAGCATAGAGGCTCTGCTTGTCTCAGCTCTCGAGTTGACGCTACCGCTGAGCCGTGGAGTGGATGGAGGCCGGGCCTGGGCGAACCCAGGATGGAAGGGATGAGTCACGAAACTTTCACTGAAGCCAGAGGCCGAAGCGGGCGCAGCGGCCTCGTCGCAAGCGCTCGTTTCTCTCGATCCCGAAGAGGAGAGGAGGAGGCGTGGAAGAGAGAGAAAGGCGTGAGGGAGAGAGATTGTGCGAACAGCTTTGGTTACGGTGGTACTTTTTCGTTGTCATTCGAGAAGAATTCTTGGCAATGCTACGTGTCGTTCGGCCATGTTATTCCATGCTCTGTCTTGTCTTTACGGACTTTCAGACTGGCTCAGAAGGTTAAGAGCAGCTAGGAGATTGAGAGCCTGAAGTGCAACACGGTGCGTTGTGCATTCGATGCCGCTGAGCCCGGCCCCGGCCCCGTTCACGCGCATACCGTCTCCCCCGAAACTCAAAGCCTTGAGTCCGAAGCTTACCGCTCTCGGGTTGTCGCATATCAGGCCCCTTTTGCAGACCCGGACCCGGGGTGCTCGTTGTCTGAATGGCTCCTGCGCGAGGAAGGCCGACGAAGAGAACGACATCCTGCAGCGGAGGAGCGATGAGACTTTCCGACCGTTTCAGGCCTTTCAAGACAAGCCCTGTCCTAAAGGATCGAAGCCCTGGTGAAGAAGCTGGATCCCGTCGAGAAGAAGAAGTGTCTCGCATTTCAGGAAGGCCATCGCCATTTGGAAAGCTGGGTCCCAGCCAAGGAAACCCCGGAGTCGGAGTTCCTCCGCGGCCTCCTCCGGAGACTCGGACTCTTCTGCCTCTGCCTCCTCACGCCCGGCCCAGCCTTCTGCGAAACGGAGGCTGGGAAGTTGCACGGAAGACAGCATGCGCCCCCCCAACATCCAGAATCTGCGCCCGCAAGACTGAGGCGGGCCTCGAGAGACGAGGCATTGCAGCAGCCCCCTGGCCACGTCGAGAAACGCCTCTTCTCGTGAGCTGAAGCCGTGAGCGACGCTTGACGCATGCCCGGTGAGTCCCCGCCCTCTTAAAAAAGTCTCAAGTACAACGTTGAAACCCTGGAGCCGCTCTGCCGGAGCCCGATCTCAAGCCGCAAGCCGCCAGAGCGCGCAAACCTCAGAAGGCCCGTGACTCCGATCGCCACGCCGCCAGAGAAGGAGGCGGAGGCGGAGGCGGAGGCCCAGCTTCGAGCCTCTAACGTGTGAGCCTGAGGGCTTTTCGCCAGGAAGCGTTTTTCGAAGACTCTGGGCTGTCCGGCTTTGTCACCCCGAGGCTGAGAACCCTTCTGCCGAGCCCAGTGCTGTGGACTTCTGGCGGCGGATGAAGTCGGGAGACATTCATCCTACGGATCTTCGCGACGGACAGCTGGGATTGCTGCCTGAGGCTTCCGGGTTCAGGCGGAGCACGTCAAAGAATAACACCTACAAGGGTTCTGATGCCGCTGGCATAGCTCGTCTGAAAGTCCTGATGAAACTGAGTGCTGAGTGCCTGCACGATGCCATTCCCACAGATGAGCACTCAACTGTTCTGTATTTGTACTCTGTTCTCAGCAATTGAGGGGAGGGGGGTGACCAGAAACAAGCTACGTTCTCCTGGTGTGCCGACAGCTTTTGATCGAAAGCAGAGAGAGCGGGAGAGAGAGCGAGCGCTGATCTTGGAGGCGGGAGTGAGAGAGTGATTTTTCAGGAGTCCAGACACTGCTGCAGGGCAACAGCCTCCTCCTGCAGGAGGAGCCTGGTTCTGCAGGCTGGAGACAGCTGAGCCGCTGAGCTTGTACACAGGACGCAGCGTTTTGTGGTTGAGCTGCGATCTGACATGCAGGCCAAGTCAGCCTGTCCATGGTCGTGCCCGTACCGTGACTGCAACGACAACACTGCCTCTGAGCATGTGCCGCGAAGCAGCCAAGGCTCTGGGACTGCGTGTTACGACGCCCGTTCCACAGAAGCTGCATGCTACGGCCGAGGGTCGAGCGATGGCGGAGCAACTGCTGTCTGCCATGCTGCTGGTGCAGTTGCAGTGGTCTGGCTTCTCTCGGGGAGTTTTCTGGTTGTTTGATCTTATAACGCCAGACAAGCAGTGAAAATCTTGATTAGTTCCATAAGCCAGACTAAGGTGTCTGAAGAATGCGAAGGCTTCGTGGATGAATTAGGTTGGACTTGCCGTGCGAAAGTACGGGCCAGCAAGAGCACGCGCGTACGTACATCTGCTGTTTTCGGAGACGCAAGGTTGTAGTTGCAGGTGTCCTGAAGAGCCCCTGCGTCTCGTGTGCAGCCGTGCTTCTGTCGGGGAATGTCGGAGACTCACAAAGCCAGATAAGTCGGAAACGCGTACACCATGCTGACAACCGACCATAACAAGTGGATGGCTCCGCTTATCTTGTTAACAGTGATCTTCGTTTCGAGTTTAAAGTGACATGTTCGGTGTCACCGTTGGTCAGCTACGTGGACAGAAGATGAGCACTGCAAAAACGTGTTTGAACTGATTGAAAACTACTTTACGTCTTATTTGTCTCTGGTTTCAAGACCCTTCTGGTCAAAGATCTGCCAGCAGACTATACAAACGTTGAAATCCATTGAGGTTCTCTTGGAAGAATCTACGGGCTCGAAACAAGCGCATCCGATGTTGCCGTATCTGTTCCAGGTGCAAGCCACAAATATGGTGACGCATTGTGGCGGTGGCATGCGCGCAAGGCGCAAGAAAAGGGTTTCCCATCTGTGTATCTGGCAACGTCCAGCTCGTCATGCAATAGCATGGGCATCTTCAACAACGTCGCGTACGGGCAGCGACGAGAGTGTTGTGTGACCGCATGGCACAAAGACTCATCAACATCTATCGGTTGTTGGAACCATCACTTGATTGCATTGTCGAGCACGAGCTTGCATTTTTCTTCCAGAAGGTTCGCTCCAGTGCCATGAATTCTTTGAGCTGCACATGAAACAAGACGACCACAGACTCCCCCTCCCGAACTTGTAGCACATGCGCAGCCTGGCGTAGACGCCAGCATCGAAAATCGCTCGCATTTCACCCCTCGTGCACTCGCGCGTGCACGCCAGTGCAAGCTAGGGCACCTGCAGCCTTCGAAGTTTCTGCTGGCTTTCGTGCTGTGGTTTGCAGGAACTCCGTGAGCCGATCTTCTAATGCCCACATCTGAGGCGAATGGAAACTCCTGCTCTGAGCTACCAACACAAAACAAGGACCTCCTTGCTATCGCTGATTGAGGAAGAGAGATGCGCTCTGCCTGGCCGACTAGTCGTGCTGGTGGCACACGATAAGGCCTATCAATGGTTTTCCTGAGCATGCAGAGGCCTCCGAAGTGGGGCATGTGAACAGAGCAGGAAGTTTGGTGTGAGAAGCTGTGTAAGCGAGACAGTGAGGTGGGTTCGTCGCAAGATAAGCCTGCCAGGAGCTGATGCTAATGTGCGACGTTTTGGACACGTTGCACAAGGGCCCCATGTCTGTGACGGACTTGAGTGGCCGTTTTGCTGCGCGCTGGGGAGACGCTGAGCAGAATCCCATCCTTTCGAAAGAGCTACAGCTTGTAATCGCAGGCTGTAGGCCATTTAGAAACAGCCTTGCCTGTTCTGGGTGATAAATCTATGAGCTGAACACTCGCCTGCTCCTTCTGATCAAAGAAGGCGCACCACTTGAAATGGCGGTTAGGTGTGCAGAAGCATAAAATTGCATTAAAGCATCGACTTGGATTCCTAGTTTCTTCTGAGCTTTCAGCTGTGGCCGGCTCGGCTTCCTGTAAACTTCGGATCCAGGGGACTGCAGACGTTGCCCCGTGTACAAAGCAGCTTTTGTCATTGCCCTGTCCATCTTGCGATGATGGTACTATCTATCTCTGTCTTGTTTGTTTTTTGGCGGAAATTGGGCGATTTCGATAAGAGTACTAGCCACATCCGGTAGAATGTAATGGAAGTATTACCCAAGAGTGCTGCTCTGTTTTGACAAACTGCCTGAGCATCCGAGGATCTCAAGAAAAGCTTGAAGGTGAAGGGAACCACCTTCGCCAACTGGCTTCGGCAGATCCGTGTATCTATGCCGGAGCCACTTGGCACGTCGTGAGACCTTGGGGTCTCTCCGCTGGAATTTGCACTCAACAACCAAACCTGTTGCTTCCATCTCTTGGAGTTTCGGACAGGGACTGTGGCCAGGACTTTGGGCTCCCCTGAGCCCCGGAACCTTTTCAGGCATTGCACGTAGCCGCACGGCCATAGCAACGCCGAAGCTCCAACTCTCAACTCGATAAGGTGGGTGGAGGGTTGGTTTCAGTAGCGGATGAGCTTGCTGTTCCCTTCCATATAAGGAGCCTGAAATCTGGTGGCGTAGACCTGGTGCGGCTCGGCTGCCCCCGCCAAGTCCCCAGCCGCCTGGACGCTGCACGCCCAAAGAACTCGGCGCGTCCTAAAGCGGCAGCAGGTATCATGGTGCCACCGCATCTCGGCTGTGGTATAGCAGTTCGCAGTCTGTCGGGTAGGGGTTGGGGTTGGGGTAGCTACCGGGTTGGGGTTGCAGAAGCTGTCACGGTCGGGGTCAAGGTTGGGGGTTGTGGTTGGCGTGTGGGTTGAGGTTGGCGTTGTGGTCGTGGTTGTGGCGTGGCTATGCATGGCTGTGGTGGTGGTAGTGGTTGTGCATGTGCTTCTGACGTGCTTCTTCTTCTTCTTGGCTCGATCCCCATGTAAACGTGCAAAAATCGACATGCCGATTCCATCCGTATTTACAGTGTTTTGCTTCATGTGCCGAATTCATCGCTGCCGTCGGTGTTCCCAGCGCCTCCAAACTCACGTTTCCGCACCTGCCGAAGCCCTCGGTATTTACGGTGTTTCCTCTGCTTGCAGTACGGAAATCATTGACATTTGCAGCGTTTCCTGTATTTAGCCTGCCAGACATGATGAAGTCCATGGTCTAACCTGTTCTGAGAGGAGAGCATCCATGACCCAACCTAACCATGATGACATCCATGGTCTAATCCGCTCTGCAAAGAGAACATCCATGGCCCAATCATGATGACGTGCATGGTCTAGTCCGTTGTCAGCATGATGACGTTCATGGTCTAACCCGGTCTGAGAAGAGAGCATCTATGACCCAACCATGATGATGTCCATGGTGTGATCCGTTCTGGTCCAACATGCCCAAGCATGATGACGTCCTCCATGGTCTAAGCCGTTCTGAGAGGAGAGCATCCATGGCCCAACCATGAGGACGTTTATGTTTTTTCTGTTCTGAGAAGAGAGCAAGGATGGCCCAACCATTATGACGTCCATGGTTTCATCCGGTGCGTGAACCGAGCATCCATGGCCCAGTCATGATGACGTCATGGTCTCACCAACTCAGCACCATCGCCACCGTCATCATCATCGTCCTCATCCTTATCGTCGTCATCCGCATAATGATGATGATGACCATCATCACCATCTTCATCAGCATGTTCAGCATCAGTGTCATCATTATCATGAGCATCGTCATCTTCACCCCATCATGGCCGTCATCCTCTTCTTCATCTTTAGTTCACCATTTCGTTTTGGAAAAGCCACCAACGCAGGCCAAGTGAAAGTACAAAACATGCACCAAAAACGCACTTTTCTAAAATGTGCGTCCAGCGTGTCCCCACAGTAAAAACGCAAAGCTTGTGTTGAAAAGGGGGTTTCCGATGAAAACAAAAGCAACGGCAATGGAGACCATGTTCGCGAATTCTACATACAAAAGTGGGTTTTGTCTCACGCACGCCACTCGAAACGCATGTTAAACTTTCCGCCGTTGAGATGCATACACCCATCGACAACGCGATGAAAACACATGTTTGCTGGACCTGACATGGCGTTCGTACCACGCAGCCCACGCAAAATGCACATTGGCGTCAACGGGACTCGTGCGCGTTTACGATGGATTGAGCGACGTCGTCGTCGTCGCCGTTGTTTTTGTTGTTGGCTGTTGGTGTTGTGGTTGTTGTGGTTGTAGACGCTACGGTTCACAAACGGCACCTCAGCTGTGCAAACCAGCTGTGCTAACAGGCTTCGGGCGCAACTCTAAAGGTTCGCAACGGGGTCCCCTCGCAGCCTCGTGCCTTTTTGAATTGCCGGGTACCAATTCCCGGACCTCCTGGCGACAGCAAGTTCTGGACGAGCTGGAGGTAAGCAATAGGGTTTCCTCCTTTCCGCGCAGTGGAAAGAGCAGTATTTGGTTTACACCAGGTGTTGCGAAACCAGCGGATGGCGAACCGACTGTGCCTCAATGTTTTCTCCCGCCTGTGCTTTTGTGGTTACAGCAGGACCTGCCGCACCAAGCTAGTCAAAGAGCAGCTCCAGTTCTACAGTGGAATCTGATGCAGGTGTATAATATGTGGATGTAAATGTGAAGGCCGGTTGATGGGTGCTTGTTTGCATGCATGTGCGGATGAGTGTGTGGATGGTTGGACGGATGGTCGTACCGATAGACGTACAAGTTTGTGCCTGGATGTATGGATGTATTGAGTGATGGATGGAATGATGGACTGCTTGGATGCATGGGTGGATGTCAGGGGCAATATCTTGATGATTGCATTGTCGGGCAGGGATGCATCCGACAGTGGCTCAGGGTTTTCCTGACTGCGGCGGTGGTGTTGGTGACTTGTGTCCGGCGTGTTGGCTGTCCCCCCCCGTTGATTTTTTGCTGACTCGGGCCTTGCCGGAAGGAGCGAGGAGGGGGGACAGGAGGAGCATCAGCATAAGCATCAGCATCAGCATCAGCATCAGCATCAGCATCAGCATCAGCATCAGCATCAGCATCAGCATCAGCATCACCATCGTCGTCATCATCATCAGCAACGACGGTCATCGCCATCGTGGTGGTATGGGCGACCTGAAAAGAGCGCTTGACACCCAAGGCGCACTGATCTTTCGGCTTCGCCCGCAATCCCTGACAAGCTTCTTGGCAAATGTTTGGCAAAGAGTTGTGTGTGGTGCTTTCGGTCGGAATGTGCACTCGAAACCGCATGCACCACAACACACCGCAACGGATACGGCCATAGTGTTGTTTGCAGCATAAGCCACGCAACCCGTTGCTTTAAGCTCTTTGCATGAATTGGAGCCAATGAGGCTGCCTGGCCTATTTTGTACAGCACTGACCTTCCAACTAAACTCAGCCATTCTTTTTTCCATGCAGACTAAGTAAGCCAAAGCATCTTGAACTTTAATTGCGGAGATCGGGCGCCAGCTGTAAGCCGCATCGGGTCAGGCCAATGACTTCAAGGGACAGAAGGAAGCAGCGCCGCGCTGCGAAGTATGCGACACTGAAAGCCCTCGAGCGAGTCGAGGAGGTATTCGAGGGTTGGGGCCCTCTGGGGCGTTGGGGAACGGGGACAACTGACAGTTATGCCGTGAGGCAGAGCCCGAACTGAAGCCCGTTGCAGTGACCCTCCACTCAAACAAATTCCAGGACGCGAGTGGCCCTGCTGCTTTGCCTTCGTTGAATGAGCCCCCTGCGGCACAAAGCTGAAGATCCGTGGGGCAGCCTCACGGGGGTTTGGGGGTCAGCCGGGGCGTCTGCGAGGTGGTTTCACCAGAACATGGTAAATTTGCAAGAGCATCTTGGACGTCAGGACTACAGCGATCATCCACCTGGGAATTCCGGAACCTTCAGCTGGTCTAACTAACAAAGCTGGAGCGAGTCCAGCGTTTCCTGCGAAAGCCAGCTTGACCTTTGAACGGCAGCGAAAAATGATGTTGGATTGTGATAATGATAACGGGGCTCGAATTCCTTCTGAAATTCCGTTACCTTCGTTTAGCCCTCAAACACTGGACATCTTGATCACTTGACCTCGATCCCGTAGCCCGTCAAGGGCAGCCTGAAACCTTACAAGAAGTTGATTGCTTTGCGAAGGGTCAGGACTGTGAATGTTTCCGCCCTGTCGATTTTCTGGAACCCAGCAACACGGGGGTTGTGGGTGCATGTCTCTCGTCTAACCCTGAGGAGCCCAAGCATGCTTATGGAAAAGATTCGCAAAACAGCCTGGGACAAGATTTCATGCTGCCGTCAGGCCGAAGGCCAAGATGAACTCATGCTTCGAGGTCTTTATAAGTCCGGAACTCCAGGAATTCTGACTCCAAGCCCCTTCGTCCCCAGTGTCAACATGCCCAGCCCAAACAACCCGAGCCTCTGTTTCCAATCTGAAGCTCGCGAGGACACAACAGCAAGCGCCGAGGAGTCAGCAGACTGCGCGGAGGTGGGGCGGCAGTACGCAAGCGCTGCAAAAAAGTGGGCTTAGCTCGCCAGACATTCGAATCATCTAATCCCCGAACTCATCCATCGAAGCACTTGGCCGGGCATCCTCTTTCTTTGGTTCTCTGCTTTGGACACAAGTGCTGACCATTGGGCAGCTGCGTGCAAGGCGGCGAAGCCACCGCGGGCCAGTATGCTCAGGCAAGGACAGCAACGCCCTTCGCGAAATTTCTCGTGCCCACAACCCCCCACAACCTGCCAAGCTATCATTGGACGGTATGTGCGGAAACCAGGAACATGCAGGATAAGGTCAGTCAAGTGTGCACGTTTAAGTAGATCGACTACGAGGCCTTCGCCTTAGTATGCCTCTACGCAGTGCGACATCCGTGACGGATGGGGAACATGTTATGGTGTGTGAGTGGGATGAGTATTTGCCAGGTGCGAGCATTCCCGCCAAAAGACGTCAACTCTTCGCGCTTCATGTGTAGCCGAAGAACTGACGCAGTATACCTGTCCTCATCTTAAATCACCTTTCTTTTGTCTTGACCTTTCCGTGAACACAAACCACCGCCCCCTCGCAGGCCTTTTTGGTTGGCACTGGGTCGAAAAACACAGCGAATGAATCATCGAGTCCATGCCTAATCCGGATGGTTAGAGCGTCAAGGCTTCAGCCCGAGGAGTTTTGGCTTCAGGTGATGAGGCTTTCAGGCTTTTCAGGCTTGGGTTGGGTGGGCAGTTGCCAGCGCAGGAAGCTTGTCGTGTGCATCACCGGTGGCCTCTTCCTCGGTTTCTCCAACATCGGAGTCGGGATGCTCTTCTGCAGATGCGGCACGGGTTCAGGCAGTTGAAGGTGGGTGTTCCGAGGCCGAGGCCAAAGCCACAACTCCCTGAGCATTATGCCCCATGCATGTTCATGTCAGATACCGTGATTCGGGGTCCCAGGCTTTGCAGACAGCAAGGCAAGGCATTGGTCACAATTCCATTTGGGGAGCGAGAAAGAACAGGAACATGCAAGAACAGCAACAGCGGAGCAGCAGAGGCCTTCAGAGTATGCCCTTGCAAGGAAGGCGACATCTGACCCTTGCCTGCTGTCGCCCTACGCCAACCAGACAGTGGCCTGTTCAACGTTTCGGCGGCTTTGTCTGTTGCCATAAAGTGATCTCTGCTTTCAGGACAGGCTGAGGACCCCAAAGCATCCCAAAGCGAAAGTTGCCGCACAATTGAGTCTGCGATGTCTGTGGAAAGATTCTCTGCGCTTCGCTCGATGTCGGGAAGTTTACGGTGATCAGGACAAGCGGCCAACGATAAGCGAAAAAAGCCAACACCGCAGAAGTCTCTCGAAGGGAGTTAGCATGACATTGAAAGGGCACACCAGCAGACAATGACAGCATTAGTGTCCGCATTAGCGGAACACCGACAACACTGCGAACACTTATTGCTGAAATTCCAAGAGCAGTAGCCTCTGGGCCACCCGGACACAACCTAGGACCTGCTGGAGTGCATAGGACGAAATACAGGAGCATTTCTCGTGGGGGCGACTTAGTAAGACTTAGTACTAGCCGCTACTCGTAGCCACTAGCCACTAGTCGCTTCAAATTCCGAGCCTCAAGCCGCCTGCTCCGACAGTGCCTGTTTTTTGCTGCCAGTATTTCTCGCTGGGCGTCTTCCTCAGCTCCATCGCGACTCGCCTCATACAAGCAAGCTCCGCGAGTTGAGGGAATACGGTGTCAGGAACTCGGACGGCTGACACAAGCCCACCAGATGGTCCACAATGGGTAACTGAGCGAAGAGGATGAGCAAGAAGAGCACGGCAGCGCAGATTGCAGTGAATGCTCAGGCAGAGAAGAGAGGCCATAGTATGAAGAAAGCAACGCTGGTGCTGCCGTAGAGATATGAGAATCAGAGCCTCGGCAAAGACCCGTAAGAACTTGTGAAGAGAACGACTGTAAAGGAGGTGAAGGAGCTTCAACCTTCCAGCTAAGCTACGACGGAAGTATTGCCTGGAAGGTGATGCTGCCTCTGATCACGGCCTGCCCCATCGAGGGCGGTGCCGGAACCAACTTCTGTCCTATTCTCAGGCCCCTTGAGTCCCTTCGACGTCGTATGTCTTTGAGAAGAACCCAAGTTTGGAACTGCCGGGTTCTGCTTGGGAACATGGATTCCGAACTTTGGGCCCGGATTTGGGTCTCAGGTTACAGACAGCAGGGCCCTCCCAGTAGCGATGCTAAAGTTCACAGTCCTGCCGCCTTCCCGCAAACCTACCCTACCGCCAGGGGCTATCGGTCCGTGCCGCTGAAGTCTCACCTCCTGTCCATGCTGGGTGGCTTCATCCTATGTGACTCGCCGGAAGAGAAGGGAGAGAAGAGGGCTACAGGTAGGTGGAGGGCTTCAGTCTTCTCCGAGCCCGCAGAGACCCGGCTGCAGCTGTACCGCAGCACATCGGATGTTTGCTGTTCCGAAAGGCTCTGGGTTCTTCTTCTTCAACCTGGGAAACAAGTCGATGAGCCTCTTCGCCGCATGTGCTTTGACGTGGTGGAGCTAAGAGATGCGGCGAGGTGGGCCTTGCATTAGTTCCATGTTGGGGTTGGGGTCTTCCAGTTGTCTCCAACAGAGATCTTTCGAAAGCCAGCCAACACCCTTTCCTTGTGCCCAGATCTAACCATCTCCTACTGCATCGGCCAGTCGGCGCCGTTGGTTGGCATCCTTTGGGGTACCTTCTTTTTCAAGGACTTCGAGTTCGGTTTTGAGGATAGCTTTTCCAATACACAGAGAGGAGGCAGGCATCTGTCCAGTGAGTCCAGTGCTCGTGCTTCGCCTTCATCAGGGTTTGAGACTCAGTCATGCTGAGCGGTACCATCAAGATCAATCAAAGCTGCACTCTTAAATCAACAGAGGGTACAGAGCACATTGGCCGGGCTGGGCTGGGCTGGGCCGGGCTTGGGCGACCTCGGCAGGAGTTCGCGGGCACCTCCGCGGGCGTTTGGGGCCTGGTCCCCGTGGTCTGCGTGCCAGGCTCAGACAGTTCCAAAGGCACGTCTCAGGCCTTCGGGGTGTTGGCGGGTTCTGTTTTTCGAGGAGTCGATGCCATGAAGCCCGGGGTCTGCTTGAAGATTCACAGTTGCGAAGAAGCAGGAAGAAAGATGGTGTTGATCGAAGCCCAAGCCGACGCCCTGTTCGAGTTCGAGCGACTTTCATTACGAGGTGCTCTTCGCCAGTGCCATTGCTCTCATCGCGGCACTCGGGCCACAGGAATTCAATCTGTAGCATTGAATTTACACAGGGTTAGGTTGGGATCTCAAGTAGAGTTCGGCTGGCAGAGTTATTTCAATTCTATTGGCTCTTTGGCGTCCAGAGTCGGAGAAGCCAGCTGAAGCTTTCGACCAGCTGTGCAACTCAGGCTGCTGGCTGATGCTTGCGGTCTTGAGCAATGTCGAGAGTGCGGGGCTGTGGATTGGCATCGGCCCATGTTGGTTCCACCGTGGCAATCCGAAGCGGCGGCCTTCAGCGCATAGCTCAGATGAAGCACCCCACTGCAGTCAGCCAAACGATGGCTGAACTTGGCCGTCCAACATATGTTGGTTAGGAAGCGCCAAACTCCAAACTCCTAGAATGTAGTAACACTCTAGCCGAAAGACAAGCAACATAAGGATCATCGTCGTCGTCATCATCATCATCATCCTCATCCTCATCCTCATCCCCATCCTCATCCTCATCCTCATCCTCATCCTCATCCTCATCCTCATCCTCATCCTCATCCTCATCCTCTTTTTCATCATCC
>CAJNDV010009890.1:32518-39203 GCA_905221635.1 Symbiodinium sp. CCMP2456
GGGAGGGAGGGAGGGAGAGGGAAAGGGAGGGAAGGGAGGGAAGGGGAGGGAGGCAACGGAGCGCAGGGAGGGAA
This sequence comes from Symbiodinium sp. CCMP2456, assembly GCA_905221635.1. Lineage (NCBI taxonomy): Eukaryota > Dinophyceae > Suessiales > Symbiodiniaceae > Symbiodinium > Symbiodinium sp. CCMP2456. Next base: position 32,593 of record CAJNDV010009890.1, read on the forward strand.
GGGGAGAGAGGGAAGGGAGGGAAGGGAACTCAGTCTCTCTCTCTCTCGCTCTCTCTTTCTCTCTCTTTCTCTCTCTCTTTCTCTCTCCGTCCGTCTCCGTCTCCGTCTCCATCTCCATCTCCGTCTCCGTCTCCGTCTCCCTCCCTCCCTCTCTCTCTCTCTATATATATATGTACACATGCACATATTTAGTTACTTCGCTGCTGAAGTACATGTGTTGGTGCACTCCTTTACCTTTCGTTCTTCATAGCATGTTTCCTGCTCTCCCCCTTCTAAGTCTCATTCCCACAACTGGCCAGGAAGCAACGTCTTCGCACACCCGCTGCTGTGATGCAGGAGTTTGTGAATCGTAAGGTCCAGGCTTCGGGGTTTTCGGACGTCTTATCAAGGAGCCCGGCTCAGAGCCCCGACCTCTAGACCTCGAGACCTCAAGCTGCTACCTCCCTCGCTTGTTCGCGGTCGGGCGCAGCACAGAGATCTCCGGCTGTCTGCGTGATGTTCCTGTGGCTTCTGGGATGTGGGATACCGGGCTCAGGGTCTTCGCTTAGGGCCACTGTCGCCATTGACTTCCCTTGAATCTCAAGAAATCCGGCTCCAAGGCAGATGTCCCTCGTGCACGGCTTCTGATTCTGAGATGTGTGCCAGCCTCGCGCTGAGGGCAGAGGAGTCGCCCACGGTTTCTGTACAAATCCTCGGACCTGCTAAGCTTTGTTTCCCATGAGTCAACATACTGGTCTATTGGATGTGGCTCGGCGGACATAGCTGGGGAGTCAACACGTGGGGGGAGTAAACAAGTGGGATGCAAGCAAGGGCCTCGCGCAACCCGTCTCCAAGAGACGAGAGTCTGCTGGGTCCAGATCCTCTTTAGCGAACTCGCAGGCAAGGCTTACCCTGGTCTTTCGAAGCTAGGCCGATGCCTCGCGGCCTTGCGGCAAACACTGCCCGGCATGTCCTAGATGTCCACGGGACCTGCAACTGCGAAGCCCCAACCTTGCCGACTCTACTGACCAGATAGAGCAGATGCAGCAGCCTCCGAGTCCACACACACAACCCGGTACCTTAGCTCCTGCAGCGAGCTGTGCTTGATGTTTTCGCACCGAAAATCAGGTCCAGGGAACTAGACAGGAGAGCCAGCAAGCTGGCATCGCCCGGCAACAGCGGCCAGCGGCTGGGACAAGAAGTTCTTCACTACAGTTCTGTGTTTGGCGACGGAAAACCAACAGCCATGGCTGCTGCGGTGATGCCAATTGTCGCTGCAGACTCCCGTAAGCAGTGTTGCTGCCTGAATAAAACGCCTTTGCAACTTCTGGCCAGACGTCATCCCACGAGGATCCGCACGAGCGCTTTCGGTTTGCAGCATTTCGCCTTCTTATCCAGCTTTATAACCAGCTCGACAACAAGTCGAATTAATTGCTTGGATCTTAGTTTGTTTCTTTGCACATCGGACAAGTGCTTGGACAAGATTGGAAATTGGGTTTGCAGCCTCCGATGGCTCCTGTCAGTGCTTGTGAGGATTGTTGAGCTACCTAGATGGGTTTCGCTTCTTCCGACAGCAAGGTCACAGAGCAAGGGGCAACATGGTCATCCACGATGGTTCAAGCGTCGACGTCAATATGAGAATAATTGTGGTTTTGGCGGCAGGTGAAGAAGCCGGCATGAGCTATGCGCTCGAAACAGGAAGTCTACGTATAGTTAGTGCTTCCAAACAGCATAGATCCTGCACTTGAGTAGATGCTTGCCCTCGTGCCGCCCAAAGCCACATGTCCGACTTAGCAACCTGCTGCAGTCCGCTGATGGCCAGTCCTTCCAGAAGGGTGTGCTTCACACGCGGCACATTGTGCAAGCAAAGATCCAGACACGACATAGAATATGTGGCATGGAAAACGCGCAATTCTTCCATTTGTGTTTCTTCAGCTGCAAGCTGGGCAGGTGTTGAAGCCGTATCTGAGGCAGTTGCACAGACTTGTTGCTCACGAACTTCATCGGTTTGAGGTTTCATTCGATGAGCATCAGGCTGCAGACGAGCGCTGTCTTGCCCGCTTCAACTCCGACACTCGCTTTGCCATTGCCAGTGGCCAGTCGCTGTTCTTGTCCGATGCTTGGTCAGAGCAGCTTGACCAATGCGTCACGATGGGCTCACGATACGTCTTGTATTCGCATGGCTTGGTGGACAGCCAAAACTGGGCAAGGGGCTTTCGGTCCGTGGGTCCTCCAGGCAAGAAACTGATGGAGATCTGGGGAACCCAGCTGCATACGCCTGTCCTTGAGCAGCTGAACTCCATGAGCTCGGCGCGCCTGCTCAACTTATCTGTGATCGGTGTATGTGTGCCAAATACGTGCTTGCGAAGGTCCGAACTGCTGCTCGGGTGGCATGTCCTTCTCTTAAAGCTGGGGCATCCGAAGGGTGCCTTGCAATTGCCAGCACCGATACGGAGCCGAGTCCGTTTGCGGGCGAGCCACACTCAGGATGCGTTGAGAGCATCGCAACTGAAATCCCTCTTGGAACAGAAAGATGATCGGAAGCCTTCTTGGTACCTGAATCCATCTTCATGGCGTGTGCGTCCTGCTCGCTCCGCCTTCGCTTCCCGGGCACTGACTCAATATTACTTCCGCTTCAGGTGGTCGTTGTATACGTATCGAATGCATGTTAGCCAGAAGCACCGCTATGCTCTTTGTTCTGTACCAAAGGTGGGTCTCATGCAGTTTTTCCTCTTGGATCATCATTTCCATCATCGGAATGTGACCTATGAAGACATCATCCAGCCAGAGTCGCGTGGATCGGACCGCTTTGTTCACTCGCGCGCTTGCTACCACTACTGGAGGAGTCCGACTTTCAAGTTCGTCGCATTCGTGCGGGATCCGTTGGAGCGCTTCCTTTCAGCGTTCCTTGACAAATGCATGCAGAGTTCGAGAAACTGTGAAACGGACCGAGAGGGATGGGAAGGCGTGAGCTTGAAGAGCTCGCGAAAGGAGCAGATCGCCGCCTTTCGCCTCTTTGCAAAGCAGCGGCTCCCGAGTCCCCACATGCTCATCGACGACCACTGGATTCCTCAGAGCATCTTTCTGAACGAGGGCTGCCGCTTCACTTTCCAGCGTGTCGACTTTGTAGGGCTTTTGACGGCAGACCGAAACGCAGTAAACTGGCAGGTCTTCGAGATGTTGCATGCTGTCTTTGGCTTTTCGCTACAGAGGTCATCGCGTCTGGCAGATGAGTACTTTCCCGGGACAGGTTATGCCAGCGAAGGTGCAGCGCTGCACACGAATACCTACCATGACCGCACAATGTCGATCTTCAGCCAGTTTTACAACCAGGACTGGGATTGGACAAGTTAGCACGACATATTGCACTGGCCATGAGCAGCTTCACACAATGGATCTCTTGATTCCCGTTGGCCACTACAGGTATTCGTGTCACTAGTCAGCGCCGCTTCGTAAGAGACCACTCCTGGAACCACTCCTGGACCCCCAGGACACGCTGGAGAACGTGCTGCGGTACACCGCCCAGGCCTTGGGCCCTCGGTGCAAACTCTGTCTCTACCCTGCTGCACATTCATGGTAAAAGGTGATGTAGATGGAGTGTCGCGGGGTGCAGTCACTGATGTCGTCTGATTGCAGGACTATGCCGCCTTTGGCTTTCGCCTGCCAGCTTGGACAGAGGGGATCACGAATCGGACATCGTGGTGGTTCTGAAGGGCTTTGAGTGCCCACTGCAGGGCCGAGCAAGGCAAAGCAAGATGTCTGATGTCTTGTGCCATGCCACGATGTTGCCATGTCGGACACATGAACCGCGGCGAGAATGGTGGTGGGTGCCGCGGTGCTTTTCTGCTCATCAGGGCGGTGCCAGCTCGGGCACGCCACGAGCAAAGTCTGAGCCGCTGGCTGTGTGCAGTGTGGCAGTTGAAGGAGTGCTATAAAGGCTCTACAGGGGGTTTGTTCTGCAAAGCTTTTATGCTTACCTGCTTATCATTAGTGTACATGTGATGTAGCGTTTGGGTTCCCATTGCCACCACCAGTACATTTAAAGCCTCTGCATCAAGGTTTCTCTGTGCTGCTTATGGTCATCCTTCGAATTTCTGGCGGGCAGACGGGGTCAGGTACGGCTTGGGCAAGCTTCGAGTTCAGAATGCAAAACCCTGTTTGCAGGCCCGAGAGCAAGTTCTAGCGCTTTCCGGTCCGAAGCCTTGACAATGAGCATGTGCGCGATCGAGGGAAATGCCCGAATCCCCATGGACTGAGCCCTGCACCTCGAAGGCTCTGAGCCCGACGGCGGGTACGAAGTTCCTTTCGGATCGGCTTTTCCTCGGCTCAAGAGCTGGGGCCGGGCTGTCGGGCTGTCGGGCTGTCGGGCTGTGCCGGTGCCAGCCTGGCCCACAGTTTCGAGCCCTGTCGTGTCTGTCGTGTTGGCATTTTGTAGACGGTTGGAGCGCTCTACTAGAGCTGCAGATCACGCCCAGGCGGCACTCGGGCTGCCACTATGGCAGTGCGGTCACTGCCAGCGCCCCACGCGAATACCCGGAGTAGCCGATGACCGGTCTGACATCGGTTTGTTCGGCCTCACTTCCACTTGCTGCACTTTTCACATGCGTCTCTTTCAGCAGACTTTCGTGGCTCTGTTTGACGAGACCTGGGCTTCAGGGCTTTCGGGTTTGCCATCCATGGCTTTTGAGGTCCATGCCTTTGTTTTCGAGTCCGATGTCTTACCTGGCCCGCTTTGCAGACATCAATCTTTACCTTGGTCCTTGTTGTTCTAGGGCTCAGGCTCGGACATGCTTGATGGTCTCCATTCACTGGTTGGCCTATCCGCACAGCTGATGTCTGATTTGATTGTCCTGCAAGTTTGACCTGTAAGCGTTTGAGTGCCAACGACATGGCATCGTCTAATCCTCGATTTGCTTGAACTCCACAGCCTCCGACAACCTGGAAGCATGTGCCGTTCAATTTCCCGAGATGAACGTCCGAGGCCTCTGACTCTCACGACTGGCAGCTCCCCACCGACGTCGAGGACAGAGCTGGATCCGGTAACAGGCCGCATCCCGGGATTTCGGCACAAGTACGACTTTTTTGGACAGGCAACCGCAAGCAGGCCTACATCACAGTCTTGGATCGGGATGGAGCACCACTTTCCAGGGATGTGGAATTGAATAGCGTTGTGAGGCGGATTGGGGTGCACAGTCTAAGCCCTAGACATTTTGAAAGTTCTGGGTGTCCTTCAATCTCGCCAAAAGGCTGGCAAGCTCCTTTGGCAGGCCGGCCGCAACTCCGCGTAAGCCTGGACTTGGACTTGAAGTTCGACATTGCCACACTCGTACCCCCGCCTCACTTGTGTGGTGAAAGATTTGTGTCGATGCATGAGGCCTGCGGCTGAATTGAGGTTCGTTAGACTGCCGACACGGGTTTATTGGGAAGAGTTTGGCCGAGTTTGCAAAGCGAAGAACGGCGAGGGTGCATTGTAGTAAGACAGTAAGAGGTGTCCAGTCAGTGAAGCCTCAAGCGAAAAACGGTATGGGTCGAGAACATGCATTTTTTCAAAGCGGCAGGTGGTGTGCCTTAAGCAGCAGTCCAAGAGCACTTACGACCACTCACCACGCGAAAGATTGCGCTGAACAAGCTCCTGCCAGCGATGCAAGCGAGATGGTGGACAGCCCCAGTAACACAGAGCGAAGCTACTTGTTGACGATCCCAGCAGTGTCTTTCCCATGCTTGAAGACCGAGCAAGGCTTGCCCGTCAGACGCTTTCGAAGTCTTGGTGAAACGTCCCCAGACTGTCTTCCCACTGCCAGCACTTCAAACATCCTTCATTCCCCTTATGTGAAGAGCCAGGTTGAACTTCTCTTCAATGTGGCGAAGGCTCGGGTGTTCACTCGGACTTGGGTTTGAGGGATGCAGAAGATGACGACGCCGCAAGCCTCGAAAGAGTTTCTTTACCCGCTGTCCGCTTCATCGCGTGCAGGATGTCCAACACAGCAAGCCCTCGGAAGGTGCCAAAGAGACCAAGGCAAGGCGTGTCACCACTGAGGCTTTGGGAAGTCGTTGAAAGTTCCACATGCAAGGAGAAGAAGCTGTCGGAAGCCGAAGAAGAGCCGACGCCCCGGCCGGCGCCGGCGCCATCTCCCGAGAGGCCCAGGGAGGCTCGCCGTGTAGCTTGCGCAGTGTCGAAGCAAGAACACAAACTAGCGACCTACTGGTAGCAACACTTCGCCTTATTGGGCTCCCGGAATCGGTGCGTCTCAGGGCTCGGAGCGGCAGGCGCTGAAGCCAACCCTGCATGATTGGGCAGTGCTTTAATGAGCTTCAAGTTTGCTTGGTTCCAGGGCTGCCGGGACTCACGCGAAGCTGGCAAGATGCATACGGGGGCCACATTCTTCAATATTCAGCTCCAGGGATCGGCCTCCTCCTCCATCGCCATCACCATCATCATCACCATCACACCATCACCATCACCATCACCACCATCACTATCACCATCACCATCGCCATGACCATCATCACCATCACCATCACCATCACCATCACCATCACCATCACCATCACCATCACCATCACCATCACCATCACCATCATCACCATCACCATCACCATCACCATCACCGCCATCACCATCACCATCATCA
>CAJNDV010009890.1:39303-86586 GCA_905221635.1 Symbiodinium sp. CCMP2456
CACCACCACCACCATCTTCATCATCATCACCATCGTTTGGAGTAGCCGGGTGTTTAGCATCAGTAAAATGTCTCTGCGTTTGTTTCTCAAGAAGCTTCACATCAATCTCAGGACCCATGTGGTTCCCCAGTTTCTAGACTTTGGATAGCTGTCAGAGAACATCAAAACAGGTTCGACAGTTTGCAACCATTTCTAGTGTTGGAGGCTGTTTCTGAAAGTGCGCTGTGAGCTGTTCTGACCGTGTCTGAGAACTGTGTGATGTTGCGCGTGATGGTTCCAGGAATCCACCCGGTGGCATACGCAAACAGACCGCGCAGCAGTCTAATCATGATGGTCACATTCTTCATCATCGTCGTCACTATACTGCTCCTCTTTCCCTGCTGGTCCACTTCCTCCTCATCCACCCACCCTCGGCCTCCTCCTCTTCCTCTTCCTCCTCAGCCTGCTCCTGCTCCTGCTCCTGCTCCTGCTCCTCCTCCTCCTCCTCCTCCTCCACCTCCTCCACCTCACCATTGTCATGCTGATCCGCCTTGCCCTCATCATCATCAGCATGACCACCAGCGCCACCACTATGCAGCCGCCAGGAAGTGGACCTGGGATGATCCCATGTACGCTTTGCAGCCTGCCCCTTACGGCTGTTCGCAGTGGCCCCGAAACAAGTTCTCTGGCGAGAGATTGATGCTGAGAAGTTTTCATGGGCCTTTCGGAACGTGACGTGTGGACGAGGATGAGGAGATGTCAGGGTAAGCAGGCTCATGTACTGGCAAGCTACATGTGTCGTGGGTATGTCTTGGGATCTTCTGCAGGCTTCCGAACTGCATCCGCGCACCGTCTGCCTGTCAACGAATCTCCACCGGCCAACACCCGACGTGATGCCAAACTGCAACGTGAAGTCGATGCCTCTAATCGGTGCGCAGCAGGTGCTGCACAACAGTGCTTCTTGTGCTATGACGGTCTGGTTTTGCAGAGGTCAAACTATGAAGCGTACGCGAAGAAGCCGGAGGTCAAGTGGCAGAGAAGCCTCGCGGCAGCAGCGCATGGTCGGTCTCCATGTCTCGCGTTTAAGACCCTACAGCCAGGCCTCGGGAGGTCCAGGCTCAAGGCTCAAGCGCCACGGAGGCGAGTTCGAGGAGAAGGACTTCTTTGCACTTGAGCCGGGCTCCGAGCAGAAGAAGGAGCGAGTCCGACCGAGTCCAGCTCTTTTGGCCACAACGGGGTGCCCTGCAACGGAAAGCCTGATGCTCACGCAGGCTTTCATGGAGATGGTCTTCGAGCCGCTCCCAGTACCTGAGCGAATAGGGTGAAGCGCTCAGAGCACGAGGCTTCGGGTATGCTTCGCACCGAAGTTTCTGTCAGACTCATCCTGAAGACCCAAGCTTACAGAACTACTATGGTAGTTAATGTTTTTTTGGGTTTGGGGTTCCGACTTTTTTTGTGCATGCCGCTTGTTTGTATGTTGTGCTATCCAGCAGCAGCTTCAAGTACGATCTTTTTGCCAGCTCTGTGTCGCCAGTACTTGAAGGTGAAGGTTCATGGGTGGTTGTCAGCAGTAGTTGCCTTGCCTTTCACCCCCAACGTGCGAAGTCCTCCGAGAGAGATCGAAACAGGCAAGATCTCCAAAGCCCTTAAGCCCCAAGACCTGGATTTGGGGCTTCGGGGGCGGAGGATGTACTCAAAGGGGGTTTCTGTGTTTCGGTGTGTTGCTCAGAAGCTGAGTCGGTAAACTTCAAAGCGTTGTGGTTAGAGAAATAAACCTACCCATATTGCAGCCGAGTTCACGCTCGTTTGTGTGGAGTTGGCACTGAAGAAATGGGTTGTGTTGTTTCTTGTTTTGTTTGGTAGGGTTTAGAGTTTTAGGGTTTAGGGCTTTTAAAGTTTAGGGTTTAGGGGTTAGGATTGTGGAGTTCAGACAGTTGAAGCTCAAGCTTGATGGACTGATCTGGGATGCCGCTAGGATCTAGGGATGATGAGTGCTGAACCCCAAACACCGACAAATTGCTGTCGCATCCACACGACTTATCAGAATTCGCCAGGCTGTATGCTTTTTCAGGCTTGGTTTTTCATGTGCCATATACCAGAGGTACATAATCCAAATCTCTACTGCATACTCTCGGCCTTTGCTTTTGGTGCGGGATCAGGCCTCGGTTGATTGGTGTTCAGGTTCGTGATACTGGTGGCGTGGTTAGGAGCGTGAGGTCCTGCACTGTCTCCTCCTACTAGGAATTTCGGACGCGGATAGCTGAGGGAAAAGAGGCTTCAAAAATCCAGAACCCAAAACCCGAACTACCCTAAGCCCTTCACACGGCGAAAGCGCAAGCAGCTGCTACAAAACCGAACTGCGAAAGCTAAACACCCCGTAATGACGAGTGATCGATGCGGTTTGGCGGTGGAGGTTTGGAGGCTGAAGACTTCGGAGGATCCAACTGATCTCCTTAAGACGGGCTGACCAGGATCACGCGCGCAAACTACAAGGCTGGGAGTTGGCAGCATTCGAAGAGATGCACTCACTGAAGCCAAAAGCCCAGCTTCGAATGCCCGACGTTTGATCTCTTCGGTGGCAGGAAGCAGATTTGATCCGTTTCCCCCCAGGTGTGGGGCTCGGTATTTGTCGAGTTGCATTGAGGGCTCCGTGTCATGGTCAAAACAAGTTCTGCCAACCTAGACCCGAATCAGAGCAAATGCACCGCCGGGTGCACCTGCTGCATGTGCCACCGGGAAACATGAAACAGATGCAGTTTGCTCCTCACGTAAGTGGCACCCCATGCTGTTATCATATTACCAATGGGAAGTTGGAATTTGTGTGTGAAATCCGGGCACGGAACTGTGAGGACAGGACACCAGCCACGACGACATGGCCAGCGGGGCACCTAGTGAGCAGACAGCAGTCGATGTGGACCGACCGCAAAGACCTCGAACCAGGCAGAACAATCGACAAAACCAGACACGTTCGAATGCGCCCGCATGGCCTATACGGCTTTACTCCTTAAATCTTCGGACCCTTACCGACTCCAAACTCTGTGAGCCCTGAAGCTCGCATCTCAACTCAGGCACTCCCGCCCCAGCAGACGCAAAAGGGTCCAGGCTGTGGAGGATGGTAGGTTTCTTCTACGGAGACGGTTTCTTTTTTTGGTCTTGCGATGTCAGCTTCGAAGAGCTCTTCGGATGTCGTGTGCGTCATTGCGATCATGGCCATGAGTGCTTCGGCAGGCCGGGCTCCGACGGTGCAGCGCCTTCCCTGAAGGCCATCGCCATCGCAGAGAGGGATCTCTAGGGCCTCCTGTGAGGCCTCTAGGGCCTCTAGGGTTCTGCGGGAGTTTCGATCATGTCCCGCCAACTCTCTTTCGGCTCCAGAGTCCTGACACTGCGCGCGGAGGCCCCTGTGACGGTCAGGACAGACGGCCTCAGAGAAGAGGCCAGGGCGGAGCGGGGCTTTGGTCTTCCGGCAAAGCGATAAAGCACATGGCAAACATCTGGGCTGCTTTTTTTTGGCTTGCAGGGTCCTTGTCGGGGTCCTTTCACCGGAAGCTCAAACCCGAAGCTCAAACCCAATCTCACACCACGCCTGCGTCGGAAGCCGGCTTTCGAAACATGCTCAGCGAGTAGGACGCAGAGGTGCTATCGGCTATTGGCTATGGCGGCTATGGCTTCAGGGAAGGAAGGGTCTCAAAAAGTTGCGAAGGTTCATCAGGCATTCAAAGAAAACGTCTAGATTCCTAGATTCTAGATCTCAGGAGCAGAAATCTCCTGTGTACCAAGGGGCATAGATTTCGAGCATTGTTGCATAGCGCATGTCCCGAAACTGTAGCAACCACCCACAACCGGTCTGGCACCCGTACTCCCAGGGCATGGTCTATCCGGTATCGCCCGGGCTCAGCTCTCAGACGGCTGGGGCGTCCCCCACGAAGTGTAGGTGCGGGCCAGTTCCAGGCAGAGAGTTCCTCCCTCCCTCTTCCCATTCCGACCGCATCCTGCGCTGGAAACCAGACGGCCGGCAGCCGAACTTTTATTTCCTCGGATGCAGCAATTACAGAGTCAATCAATGCAAGGCGAAGGGCTGTTCAGGCAAATCGTTCGAAGGTGGAAGTGAAGTTGAGATCTCTGACGGCCATGCGGTTGGTTCGGCATATGCGAGGTCGCAGAGCACCGAAGTCGTGGCCCGAACAGACGCAGGAGAACCAGCTCCGAGAACTGCCGAGTCATGCATGAGACCTCGCAAGTGCTGTGGAGAGCTCGGTGAAGGGGCTGGCTTCCGGCATTGCGACTCGAATGACGGATGAAGAGCAACTGGCGGCCACGAAGGCAAGTGCAGATGAGGCTATCAAGATCGCGGCAAAGAGCAAGGGCATCGCAGAGGGCGACACCGTGTTCTTGATGAACCTGATGAAGGCAATTGCCTTGGAGGAGGTGGCAGTCAACGTGCAGACGGCCTTCCAGGTGAAGGCGAGAGAGATGAAACATGCGAAGAAATACCGGACGGCCAAGCAGGCAAAGATGGAAATTATTTCGAAGCTGGCACAGAAGGAGATTCAGAAGGCAGAGCAAAAGGGACATGCCAAGCGGATCCCCGACGTCGTTGTGCAAGTCGAAGAGGGTGATGCGGCCGATGACCAGAAGCTCGATGTGGACCAGCTTATCGAAGATGAGCTGGCCGGGTGGCTTCCAGGCTCTTGCAAGGCAGAAATCAGAAGCCTATGCATCGCCCAAGTCCGAAGCTTCCTTCCTGCCCCCGCTGCTCGGGGGCTAGCAAGAGTGCTAATCACTTGCCTACCTGCTTCAAGTCTTCTGGGTTAGCTCGCTGCAGATCCGAGAAACAGGACGTGCTCTGTTTTGCAGCTCTTCTTGCCCAGGACATTCTGTCCAAAACAGCGGAAACATGTGTTGGCGGTCTGGAGTTCGATCGCCGGCACCGGTGTCGGTGGGAGGGTTGGCACTCCCGCCACAGAGCCCTCAAGGACATTATGAAGGAAGCTGAGCCTCTCCACAGGCAGGAGATGCGGAAGACCATAGGTGAAGAAACCCAAGCCGCTGACAGCTATCAGTATTTGCGGACGGTGGCCGAGTTGGGCCAGCGAGGCACTGAAGGGCAGCAAACCACGGCTGGCTGATCGTACACTCAAGTGGGCATGGCATCTGTTGCCTCACCGATTTCCAGGCGCCGCGGCACATGCCAGCAGGTTAGTTCAAGCAAGCTACTGTCAACATGTTATGTAACGTCGGCTATGTTCTCTCCAGCAGTTCACGTGCACTGTGGCCAGCGGCACCTTGCTTCTTTCAGCCTCCCGTTTGAGTGGGTTGGCATGCGGTGGATTGACATGGGAACGGCGAAGCTAGCCAGAGTGGGCGGACATGGAGAGGCGCGAAATCCAGTAGAAAGGTTGCAACACATAGGCCTGCCTGTCTTTCCACGATAGTTTCAGACCTCGCCGTGCTGCAACCTTGGAGGCCTACACTGTTCAAAACGCGAAGTGCCGCGGCTTTCCATTTTTACTGAGCTTGGCCGCAGGAGTTGCAGGAACTGAGCTCCGAAGAGCGTGCAGAGTTGGAAATCCGCTGTCAGAGGCGTTGACCGACAGCTTTTGGCGTTCAACGATTTCTGGATGTTTCCAGTGGCTTTTGTGATAAGTCTCTTTTCGGACGGCTGGGCTCGAGGCTTATGTTTGCTGACTCCGGTGTTGCCACTATGAGGCGGAATGTGTGAGGGTTTGGTAGCTGCTTCTGATATAAATCCATGTTGTGTGAGCCCCAAAGACGAAGCTGCCAGTGTCACAGGTCAATGGAGGAACGGCGGAGGCCTCGGGAGGCTTCAGCCAGTCATCCCCACGCTACAGAGCCAAAGTGGAAACCAGACGGCCGGCAGAAGAACAGGTTATTCCTCGGATGCAGCAATTACAGAGTCAATCAATGCAAGGCGAAGGGCTGTGCAGGCAAATCGTTCGAAGGTGGAAGTGAAGTTGAGATCTCCGACGGCCATGCGTTATACAATTAGCCTTGGCTGTCCCGTACCCAAAGTTCAAGCAGGAACCACGCGTGGAGAGAGCTCGGCAACAGACGAAAAAGTCCCGACATGATTTAAAGTCCGATTAGGATCCCAGGTGTTACGTCCGATTAGGATCCCAGGTGTTACCTCATGAAACACGTGCCATGTCTTAGCCTTGTGTTCTGTTCGTTACCAAGCCACAGCTACTGCACTGCCTGGTAGAAGCATCCATCTAATGTAGATGCAGGCCCACTCGGTCCTTTTGGTTGGAAGACTAGGTGCAAAGCGCAATGACGAGGGGTCCTGGATGATGAGGCCCGGTGGTGGCCGAGGGTGGCTGCAGAAATTTGCGTGTGTCCTAAAACAACTAGGAGGCTCGTGGATGCCCCGGACCGGAGCGCTCCTGACTCGGTTGAGTTTGGAACTTGCCAGGACGCTTGGAGCGACCTGAGAGCACGAGCACGGCTGTCGCGACTTTCTGTTGTCATCATCCCGCCCGCAGTTAACGACTCCCTGGGTGTGCCGGTGACATGCAAAAAGCTCCCGTCGGGCTTTGCTTGCTCAGACTTTGAGTGAGCGCCAAGCCCTGGACGTCATACCCCGTGTCTAAAGTCCAAGACTTCAGCCTCGCATCTCAACGTCCCAGCTGCTCGGTCTTGCCATCCGAGAATTCGACTAAGCAGGCATGATTTCGGCTCCTTTGCCTCACAGCCCCGTCGAGCGCACGGCCATGGCGCAAGCGATCATCGCCCAATGTGCGAAGGTCGACAAAGCAGGCAGAGAAGGGGTCAGAGTCAGAGCGCATAGCCTGAAGTCTTTGCAAGGCCCGGGCTTTGAATAACATCCGTGCCATCCTGGGCTTAACTTAACGAAGCATCCCAATAAGCTTTCTGTTCCACACCCTGGAAGGCACCGGGACCGTGAAGCATGACTTGCTCGCGAAGGTGCTTTGACTCTCTGTTGAGTTCAGGGTTGAGAGTTCATCAAGATTCCCAAACTTTAGGGCTTCTGTTGGGGTTTCCAGAAGGTTTGTAGATGCGTCGTTTTGGACGCTCCACTCTCCGAAGAGGTCTTGGGAAGCGCAGGGATTCCCAAGCCTCCCGGCTGAGGCTCTGAAAGCTGCCCTGCCCGATGCATGGCACGACGACGAGATTGCCACTTTGCAGCCCAGCAGAGCAGAGCGCGTAGCCGCGTAGCATCGCGTAGCCTTCGCTCGAGCCCCGGAGCCCAGAGCTTTCCCTGGCTAAAGCGAGGAGTCGCTCTTGCATCCCTGGGGAGATGTTGTGGAATACAAGGACCCGGGAGTGTTTCGGTGCGCGAATATGTTTGTGGAGGATGCAAATTGTGTTTTTGAGCTGAGCGCGGGGGCTTTCCCGGAAGTCTTACGCCTTTGTCGCACATCTGCTCTGCAAGTCTTAGCCGACGCTTGGCCTCCGGAGGACTTCGTCGGATGGCTCTTCCGCGATCGCTCACCCGTGCCTCGGCCAGTTTGGGACCTGCGTCTTGGTTTTCATGATGAGTATGTACTTTCAGAAGATACAGTCTTTGCCATAGAAGCTGCTATGTCATGTGACTTCGGATCATCATGCCTTTTCAGGATGAGGTTATGATGATTGTTGGTGGTTGTCACAACTCCTAGGGTCCTAGGGTCGAGTTGAGGCAATTGCGAAGATCATGGAAGCTATGAGGACCAGTGTACAGACGAGAACTAAAGTATAGTTACAAACATGATGGTTCCAGTGAGTACGATTTTATCATGCTGATTCTTTCGTTTCTTGTTGTGGTAGGACTGATTTGTTTGTGTTGCATATGCACTGCGACTATTGCCACGGAAACCAGGAATAGAACGTCCTTGCATCTGTTGACATCAATATCCACTAACTGATTGTTGTGATGGGACATGTGTGCTATATTATGATTCCTTATGTGCATTGTACCTGTTGCACTCGCGACGACTGTGATCATCGTCGTTTTCGACGACTGTGATTCTTGAGATGGGGTGGTCATGGTGGCATTGCTGGTTGGTTGACCTGCCTTAAGCTTTGTCAACTGCAGGCTTATCATTGCCCAACGTCGCAGCCTTCAAACTCGATACTGTTCTTGCCATAGCATCACCATCACCAACAACATCACCATCGCCAACACCAGCACCATCATCATCATCATCATCATCATCATCATCGTCATCGTCATCGTCATCGTCATCGTCATCGTCATCGTCATCGTCATCGTCATCGTCTTCGTCATCACCATTATTATTAAAACCATCATCAGCATCAGCATCAGCATCAGCATCAGCATCAGCATCAGCATCAGCATCAGCATCAGCATCAGCATCATCGTCATCATCATGCTGTTTGTGTCGTTGAGCCCTCTGGTTCACCTTCCATGTCATGTAGCGGCTCACGCACCGTGGGCCTGAAGACCGTCACCACAGGTTTGAACAATAAGTTCATGCGCGTGGGAGTTTAGGCCACGCCAGAAACTGCCAAACCTAGGTCCATGCGCTGCGGAGACGAAGTTCTTTCAAGGCTTCGAAGCGACTTCCATGATGCCACGGAATGTTTAGGAAGGGCTTCCCTCGGCCAGTCCTTGAGGGTGGTTTTGGGGCTGGGAGGTTTCAGGAAGTCCGTTGGCACAGGATCAGCCAAGAGCCCTCAAGCCGCCTTCAGAACAGAAGTTGAGCCGAAGGTTGCCATCTTCTCTTGTGCACCGTACGACCGCGAGTGGTTCGACAGAACCAATCAGGCTCCGGGCTCCGGGAGAGTGCACCCAGACGCCTTTCGGAGCAGAGCGAGGGATGCATTGGCTTCCTTGCATTGGGGATGATGCAGGACAAGCCGTCTAACCCATTAACACACCACCCTGCATCCAAAACAAGTTCCAATGCCGTTTCCCTTTGCTTCCCACACCTCAATCCCAAATCGGAAGCAAGCAGAGAAAGCCGGTCTTGGTCAACCCTTGCGTTTCCTGAAGCCTCTTAGAGCGTCAGCCCTCCTCGGAAGCCTTCAGGAGCTAGGCTGCAACTTCGACTTCGAATATCACTCTGAGCAGCTCCCGAGCGGCAACAAAGCACAGAGGGAGAGGGCAGAGGCGATGTCTTCCGGGCCTGCAGCCCCCGACGCCCCAAATCTCGAATCATGCCTTTACTTTCGCATTTCCGAGCCTTGCCGGGGAGGTTTGAGTTTCAGTCAACTTTCCAGTCTTTTGCTCTGAGAGTCGGTACGCTCTAGCAGGTCGGAAGCGGAGACCTCTCCTGCATTTACCCGCCCTTTGCCTTGGACTGACCCCATGCTGGTACATTTCGGTCCGTTATATAGCATGCTGAACTTGTTAGCTACATTTCGGTGTACTGACTCCTGAAAGGCCTTTCGGAGTTCATCGTATCAGGTTGTGCATGACTCGGATCTTGATTCGTCAGGTGCAAGCAGCCCTTACTTCTGAAGCACGCCCGCTCGGCCCTTCACCAAGTTCCCCCGTGGGGCCAATGTCGCTCCGGCTTCTTTCGGCCAAGTGCCTCCCTTCCTCCTCATTCGTTGGCCGCAGACTTTTCTGTGACCTTCCTTTTCTCCTCCCGACGGCCTGGAGCCAAGGCTCAACATCGACACGGTGTCCCGCGCCAGGGGCTGCTCGGCGGTGTGCTCCTGGGCTGCGTGAGTCCTCTGGGATTTGACGTTGTGAGCTTGCACCAGCATCGCGAGTCTCCAGTCTTCTTTCTCTTGGTCTTCGACACTGATGTTCGGTGTAGCGACTCAGCGAAGTGTCTGCGGACCTGAGGCACCTTTGTGAACGACTTCGCAGGCAGGGAGTTCAATGTCCTCCTCACTCTCCGACGCGAAGCACTCTATCATGATAGCCTTTTTGCTTTCGAGGGGCTCCGGAGTTTGGTGCTTTTCGGTCCTTGCCCTGCGCCTTAGCCTTCCAGTCGGCAGGGGAAGATGTGGTCAAGGCATTGGCGGAGGCCGCCGAGTCGCAGGGTTTCAGGCTTTCAGAATGGCTCAACACTTTAGACACCTTTTCGGTCGAGGTTTCAGGATTTGAAGAAGGAGAGGGACAAATCTCCTAGGCATCGTCTTCATCTTCTCGGCAGGAGGGTGTGAAGCTCATTGCTCTGCGGTGCGCTGGCTTCGACCGTGTGGATCTCCAGGCGGCAAAGGCCGGGAGCTGTCCTCCGCAGCAAAGCGGACCCAGGGGCTTCCCGAGCAGTTTCTGACACGCTGCCTTAGGCTTGGGCCCTCAGGGCCCTCGGGGGGTCAAGTGGGGAGTAGAACTTGGATCATTTTCCGAGCTCACAGCTGCCTTCAGGAAGCCGGCGTCACAGTGGCTCGGGTGCCGGCCTACAGTCTCCGGGACGGATTTCACAGCATCCGGATGTTTTAGGGCCCTCGGGATCTTCAGGGCGAGACATCCACAACGTTTATGGACTTGCGCTTTGCTCTCGACAAGTTTGATTTCAGGTCGGTTTGGTGCCAGGGACATAAGCAACTCCTTTGCTTGGTGGTTCTAGCCTGCCGCGTTCGCCATCAATCCGATTTAGGCCCCTATGCTGTCGGGGAGCATGCTGTGGCGCTGATGCTGTCTCTGAAGCTGGGGCTGCAATCCAGAGCTTCAGGCTGGAGATCAGTCAAGCCTCAAATTCAAAGCTCAACAAACATTGCGGTGCACGCCTGGCGCGACCAAGCCCAACCTTACCAAGGAACCGACGCATCCCCAACTCCTATCGCAACAGCCGGCTTGGCAACTTCAAGCTGGAGCCACGGGTGAGAAGTTGGGTCGGTTTCGTTCCTGTCGCAAGCTTCGAGGCTGTTTGCAGTCCACGGTGCCCTCAAGTGTGGCCGTGAGATCTGGAGAGTTTTGGGCTTCCAGTTCGCAGCTTGTTCCATGACAAGGTCCCAGAAGGCTAGTGCTAGCGGATTCGTTGGGAGGATGGTCAGCTGGGCTGCGACATGCACCGAAAGCGTGTCGGCATCATCGGAACCGGCTTGCCCCTCCGACTGCTTTGGGCCTTGGGCTCGAGTTCAGGGAGTCTCTGGCTCCTCGGGGAGTTGGCTCGGGGGCTCGGGGGCTCGGGGGCTTTGGTGCTGCATGGATGCATTTGCCTGCAAGTGGAGACTCTAGAAAAACCAATTTGAGGATCGGGACGATCGCCGCGACTGTCTTGAAGAAGGGCTTCGAGTGTGACGTGGTCGCCTACGACGTCTTCCCGACTCTTCGCTCAAGAGCCGAAGCCGAGGGGTAGGCGGGGTAGGCGCAGTAGGCGCAGCCGAAGGACTAGGGGTAGGCCGGGTAGGCGCAGCCGAAAAAACTCGGATGAGACGCCGAACCGCAGGAAAGCGGCCCCGACATAGACGAAACCAGACTGCATCCCGCCGCTCACACAGGAATCCGAAGATCAGTGACCCTGCGCCGAACGGTCTGGGAATTCCCTACCTCGACCTGGACACGGCTCCGCAGCATCAAATCCTTCGCGGGTTTTTGGTGATTTTCCTCGGGGTTTGTCTGCATCTTTGAACGGCATTCATGTGCAAGGTGTTCAGATTTCTTCAAACTGCGTCTTATCTGTTGCGAATCTCGTGAGCTCCCTGTTCTGAGTATGCTGCGCAGACTGGTGGCCGACACAGCTAGGTCTGGGTTGGAACGCAGCCAAGTCCCGCAACCCCGAGCTCGGCCCCAGTTCAGGTCCTTTCCACCTGCGATTTCATCTCGCTTCATGTGCCGTGGCTGTCAAAGTTCAGCCATAAACTCGCCTAGGCCCCTGAGCCCGGCACTGGCCCTGCACCCCTTGAAGCCTCTGAGCCTCAAGTCCCGGCGAGTTCTCTGCTTTTGGGACCTGTGCGCATCGAGTTACTCGTGTTGCCAGCACAACAGAAGTCTCCAGGATGTGCGCCGAGTCAAAGCTGTGCGACGGAGGCACCTCTGTTACCGTCCACGAAGCACCTGATCAATGCGGAGAAGCTGAAGATCATGTGGCTGGGCCAGACATGTTGTCAGCAGTGACTACCTAAGTCGACCACTGGGCGCCGGCTGAACTGTTGCCCTTAAGGAAGAAAGGCATCATGATCGTGAACACCTCTCGCGGCGGACTCATCGACACGGCGGCGCTCATCCAGGGTCTGAAGGCCACGGGGGCCGGGCGTTGTTTACTTTCCCTAAGTCAGCTCTCTTGAGATTCTCTTTTTGAGATTCTCTTGAGAGCTCAGCAGCGGAAGATCAGCGCCCCTTCAACCCTGCGAGCTCAAAGAAGCGAGGACGGCACCATTGGGGGAGCTGCAATGGACGTCGTCGAAGGGGAAGCTCCCTACTTCTTCAGGCAGAGACGGGGAGCCTCCGAAAGCCACCTTCTTGACCACTTTTGGCTGGTCAAGCGTTGCAGGCTTCTTCGGAGAAGGTGGAGGTGGTTAAATCGTCAGATACGGGAATGTGACTCTTCGAAGGTTCCGGTTGGCAGACCAAGACAGTGGCATTGCGCTGACGCTCCGCACTTTGGGGTTTAGGGTTGCCGAAGGGGCTGGGCATTTTGCTCGTCCCCGTGTTCTGATGCTGGTCATTAGCTTTCTCCCGTGTCTCCGTCAGATCTCCGTAGCGTCCATCAGGCTTGTTCGTTGAGGTCGGTGGTAGCCAGTTGCATTTTCAATCCGTGCCCATGTTGCCGGCGACATGAACAGTTACTGCTGATGTGTTCTTCAGATTTCGTTGACACTAGACGCGGCTTCTGTTCACAGGGATTTCTCGACCAGCTGCATTACGGACGACAACATAGCAACGCTGGTTCGCATGCCCAATGTGGCTTGGACGCCGTCTTGGCTTCCGATTGTCCTGATAAACATGCCATGCTGCCTTGCATGCATTGTTCTCTATACATGAAGGCCATGTCACACATTGGGGTTCAAGAGGAGAAAGCTCTGGAAGCATGTCGGTTCCGGTTCGAATCCTATGCAGAGAGCGGAACCTCAAACTCGCGTGCCGCTTGAAGCAGTCAAATGGAAAGAGTCAGCCCTGACAGAATTTAAAGCTTCACATCGAAATCCCTTCACTTCTAAACCAAGCCCCGACATACCGCATGAACCACCCGCTTTGCTGGCCTTTGCCAAGGTGATCCTGACCCCGTTCCTTGGCTGCAAGGGCTTGCAAGGGGTTACCACCCTTTCGAGGGTTTCGGTGTTCAGGATCCCCAACGACAAACCGTGCTGGGATCCTTCCAAACTTCATGCTGCAGGATTGCAATGTGCCTTGAGCAGACGTTCAGGCCAGGCAGGGCTTTACCCCTGAGATTCTCCGGCCGAAGGCATTTGGCGTTCTTCACCAAGGAGGCGCTGAAACTTGTCTGAGACCGTGGACACCCGGGGCCCGGTTTCGGTGCAACGAAGTGTTCTGATCGCGTCTCCTCGCCAACGCCCAGGAAGACCATCTCCGACACCACCCTGAAGAGCATGCAGGGTGCCTTGAGGAGGTTTTTTTGTTTACCATACCGTTTCGATTTTTGCTGGATGTCTCTTTTTGGAGAGGCTTCAGGGTGTTGGGACGGCAGTCTATTTTAAAGACATACGTTATGCGTGTCCATTGCGGTTCTGCTTGCAGTTCTGGTCAAGATTCTAGAGGTTCCGTGCAGCGCAGGAGCAAGATTTGTGCAGTGTTTTCACCTGCAATGTTCTGTAAGCACCTCCATTTTCCTTGACTCACTAGTACCCATGACGAACCCATGTGATCAGGTCTTGTATCCAGGAGAGCAGTCAGCACTTCTTGGTGCTGGTAGGGTCGTCGTAGTCGTAGTCGTCGTCGTCGTCGTCGTCGTCGTCGTCGTCGTCATCGTCCAGGTATTCGTAGATAGTCGTAGTCGTCCTGGTAGTGCTAGTGGCAGTCGCAGTCGCAGTCGCAGTCGCAGTGGTGGTGGTGGTGGTGGTGGTGGTCGTAGTAGCAGTAGCAGTGGCAGTAGCAGTAAGTAACAGTATCAGGGAGTCATCGCCGCCGCCGCCGCCGCCGCCGCCGCCGTCGTCGTCGTCGTCGTCGTCGTCGCAGTCGTAGTCGTCGTACGGTATTACTTGTCATATCTGCCAGATTGTTTCACATAGCAGCCGGTCAGGATATTCGCACACAATAAGACCAGCACCAATGTCTGTCAAAGCGACAGTTCCCAACACGCCAATGCGGCAGGTGTTCGAGAGTGCACGGGGCCGCCGAAGCAGAATGGAGTGCTGGACACTGCAGCGCTGCAAAGACAGAGGGTTCTCCAGTGTTTTCTGAGGAAGGGACTGAAGAACCGGCTTTGCGCTTTCGGAACTGAGAGAACTGCCGAGGATTTGCGTGGAGATGTGTTGAGGGTGTTACTCTGTTACTGTTGAAGAGCTACATCGATTATCGACAATGCAAGGCTCGCTGACGTGACTTAGGCGATTCACTGAAGGTTAAGGGTTTGCGCTAAGTTTGCACCGGCTTGGAGGAAGCGTGGGATTCGGGTCTGGGGATGTCTTCAGTTCAATCTACTGCAAAACGCCCAAGCACTCTAAGGTGAAGAATTGCAAATGCCGATAGCTCACAGGTCTGTCTTCCACCAGAGGCGCCCAAGGACAGCGCAAAAGGCGAGCTTCTAATCAAAGCTGCGGGGTTGGGGGTCCGACCGGGTTCAGGTTGTCTAGGTCTTTGGCAGTTGGGATTCTGAATCTCGGGCCTCTCGTGACAGCCTCCGGCTGATTGCTGCGGTATCCATAAGCCTCCACGCAAGTGTGAACGGCGCGTTGAGAGGTGGGTACCCTCCAACCCGTCATCAAGAGCGGAGCCAGCGAATGGCTTTCATGTGCCTCGGGTTGAAGATTCAGGTGTGGAGCTGGGGAGGGGTCCCTGCTCGAACGGTCTAGAGCACGCTCTGGAAGGCTTGCAAAAAAGCCTTGCAAAAAGCAATGCAGAACCATAAGCTCGCAACTGCTCTGGCGCTAGGAAGGAGCTTCCGGCACCTGGTCCAGAGCTGAAGGACCTCTGTGAAAGAAATCCGCCGAAGCCCGACGCTGACGGTTCGTTGCAGGAGAAAGACCTTCCGGCCTTGGAGAACGCGCACTCGCGCCCCTTTCGTGTGGCCTGGACAAGTGGGTCTGCCGGGTTGTCCGTTCTAGCGAAGCATTTTGGGCGCCAACTGTGCTGTAACTAAACCTACGATAGAAAGAAGATAGAAAGTCGGATGTGCGTACGCGTCTCTATGCCTGTGCACGAATATGCACGTGTGTTTGTGGTGCCATGACTCCTTGATTGCTCGAGCGCATGCAAGTGTGCATCTTGGTTCAGGAATCTTCGTCCGTGCGAAATTTGCGAATTCGTTGAACAAAGGAAGTATATTAACACTATGGCGGAAGAGCATCATGTCAGTAAGGCGTACAAGGGTGGTGTCATGCGAAAAAGCCAGCCCACCCAGGTGGCTTTCTACTCTGCAATGCCGCACGACAAGGAGGTTTACGAGAAGATGAACGAGGAGAACTTCCTCGCAGCCTCTACAACTGTGCAGTCATTCCGCATTCCTTTCTAGGGCTGAGCATTTACTGCAGGAGGTAGACATTTCTGCACGACGGTTTTCTAAATGCCTGAGGCTCAGGGCTTCGAGATTCTGGGTTTGAGGCCTACGATGAGGTCTTGAGCCTGGCAGTACAACATTATAGCACTTGTTTTTCTTTTCTTGCTGTCCGTTGTGCTTCCCGAGTGCCCTCATGCAGGAGTTTGATGCGAACATTACTTTCCAGTTCTTCAAGGTCCCGGACCGAGCCGGAAGAAGGGCATGTAAGCCACCGATGTCGTTTGGAAGCCCTTCATGCGTGCAGGTTTTGGTTCCTCGCAAATTGAAGGGTACGTGCTTGGAGTTCGGGGCTTGGCGTAGATGCAAGCGGTACACTACGCTACACCATGAAGCCACGAGGTCCCACTCAACAATTCCACAGCCAGCAGCCAACCCTCTCTCTCTAAGCCGCAAGCTCCAGCTGGTTTCAACATCCTGAGCGGCATTCTACAGGCGAGAGCCTGTAAACTCTTCAGCCGTGTGCCCGTGAGGCCGCCCTGTGCCCTGAGACAGTCGAGCAGGCGAAGGGCGCCGATGCGGCGGGAGGGCCCGGAGTGTCAGAGAAACCTTGCTCTAATCTGGGCATCTGGGCACTGCGAGCGGTCTGAGAAGCGGAGAGCTGCGAGCGACAGACGCGGGCTTCACAATGACCCCCCTCCTCTGGCCCAGGTCTGCGTCTTCGTGCCTGGGCTTGCAGATTCGGTGAGATCCGACTCGGCTTCGGCAATGGAACCTTCTTTGTGTGATTATTAGCGTGTTTCCGTTGCAGATTCGGAGACTGTGGGCCGGCAGGGCCCCTTGCAAGGAAAGCAAGTCAAGCCTCTGAAGAGCTCAGCAAGCTTTTGACCAATACGATTACAGCGGCAGCTAGGTTCATGACGACTGTTCTGCGGAGATCCTGGCCACACTGAAGGCCCGGAGTTGGAGTTGGACCGAGGCATTGTGTAATGTTCATTCTGGGGTGGTTTTGGACGAGCGCTGGGAGTGTTTCCAGCATTGTGCAAGCGCGACGTGTTTGTGTCATCTGGTTGGAAGACACCAGACGGCTGCCAGTCAACAGAAAGCAACCTAATGAGCTTGGGGGACGCAGACGAAGCGCGAAGGCGACAGGATTCCTGTTCGGCAGTACCTTGCACGTGTGGCGTAGCTATGCGTAGCTTAGAGCCACCAGCAACCTCTTAGGTCTGGTATGGGATGTTCACAGCTTGTGGCGTAAAGCTTGGGTTTCGCAGTTCACGTTTTGCGGTGGATGCAACGACACTGTCACGAACTCTCGTGGTGAGATGTGGTACTGAACCCTGTTGGGAGCATCTGCTTGGATGCGACGACAGTGTCAACAAAATCAACAAAATTCACGAACAGTTACGAGAATTCCGTTGTTCTGAATGCTCTTTGAGTGCACCGGTTTGGATGCAAGCAAACTGTCACGAACATCTCTCAAGACATCTCAAGACCAAACTAGCACTGTGGCCACAGTTGATAGCCACAAAGCCACATGACCCTCCTGAGGCCGAGGTTCAGGATAACATGAGCCAAGCTACAAGGAGTTCGGGGTGAAGATGGTCGCGCTGCGCTGTAGCGGATTCAACAACGTGGACGTGGAGCGGCTCGGGGAGTGGCACCGAACTTCTCCGAACTTCTCAGCGAGGGTTCCCGAAAGTGCCTTAGGGGCCCCGCCGGCCCCGCTCCCTCGCGCAGGAGACGGCCGACGAGCTGGGCTTAGCCATCGCCAGGCCGCGCCGCTCTTGCGCAGTCACCAGAAGTGTTTTGGACTCGCCAGGGTCCCTGCGTACTCGGCCTTTGGCTCCGGTGAGCATGCCGTGGCCCTGGCCACGTCGGTGAACCGCAGCATCCCGCAGGCGGGGAGGGACGGGCTACCTGCCTCCATCAGAACTTCAAACAAGAGGCCACAGAGGGCACCCGGCGCTCGAACTTCACCCTGAACGGCCTCCTCGGCTTTGACATGGTGGGCAAGAAGGCAAGGGCTGTTGCACTTCGGTCAGGGGCCTCCCCAAGTTCTGTTTCGGCGCCGCTGGCTATGATAAAAGCTTCTGCAATGGCCCGCCAGTTCACTGAATCCCAGGTCGGTATCATCGGCACCGGACGCACAGGGTGTGTGGCCGCTCGAATCTTCAAGAATGGTGGCTTGGCCTTGGCATGCTGGGAACTTGGGAGTGAGTCTCTACAGACGCTCGGGACGAAGCTTTCAAGCACTCAGCCCAGGATACCGCTGCGATGTCATTGCACATGACATCGAAGAGAAGCTGGGCACAGTTTGTTGTGTCCACACGCCTCGATGCTTCAACCACTGCAACAGACTCCACAGCAGCTACTCGTACGAGGGTTGGAGACATCATCAGCTCCTTCCGACCTCAGTTGTATAGTATGCGTTGAGTTGGTCTTGATTTCCATGACTTCGTGAAGCCTGGCAGCCCAGAAACGACCGAAGCCATCACTCCAAGAGCTGCCAGGAACGAGTTGGTTCGTGACGCGCCGCCGGCTGGCCTCGGCATTCCCTACGTGCGGCTTGGCGTGGGGTTGCACCTGGAACAGACGGCGTGCAGAGCGACCGCGCTGGGGTTGCTGCTGAGGTCCTTGGAGGAGCTACTCCGAACGAGCGACATCATCTGCTTGCATGTGCCGCTGCTGCGCGAGACAGTGCCTTCCCAGACATAGGGAGAAGGAGGCAGGCCCAGGTGTCGGCGAAGAGCCCAGGATGTCACATGGCTCAGAGAATCCCAGGCCAAGCTTATCAACGCCGACGCCATTGCCAAGATGAAGCGAGGTCTTTGCCTGGGCTTCGGGAAGTTGGCTCTAGAAGCGAGTTTATGAGCTGGACATCTCTGTGTTCCTTTCGGCTGATGGAGAAAAGACAGTCTTGGTTTGTCAGTTTAGCTGTTGAGGTCTGCGGGAGAGTTTGGGTAGGGGCGTTGCAGGCAGGCCAAGCAAAACTGAGGGGAAGACCTCGCCCGAGGCTGAAAGACTGATTCGGTCCGGAAGACTCGCTCGCAGACCCCCAACTCCTTCCAGCACCAGTCTGCAGTCGTCAAGGTGTGATTCTGGTGAACGTGTCCCGCGGTGGGCTGATTGACACGAGAGCTCTCATCGACGGCCTCCGACAAGGCTGGGTGAACACCGTTTTTTCTCAATTCCTAGTTGAGGGATGGAGGTTGTGAAGCTGAGTAAGGGCCAGTAGCCATCGGCTGTTGTCGCTATCGCTGGGCACCCGACACAGACGACGCTCCTATTTACAGCAAGGCCTTTCTGCCCACAACTCACAAGTTCTCATATTTCAAGCGGTGTAAAGCTCTGAGGCATCGTTGGCGGAGCCGGCCTGGATGTCGTAGCTGAGGTGGCAGGGGCCGAGGGTGCAGGGGTCTCTGGCAGGCTCGAGGGCGTGAAGGCTGAGTCAAGCATTGGGTGTTAGGTCCTGTTAGGTCCCGCAGGTGAGCGGCGTGGCTTCTGGGATTGAGGGCCGCGCTCCCCATGCGATGGAAGAGTTCCGGCCCCCGTGCAGGAAGGCGAGTACTTTCACCGGGATTGGAGCAACAAAGTCGCTCCTCGGCTTCAGTTGTGCGCCCTCGCATGAAGCCAGCTTCAGTTACGACAGACGGTCAATCATCCGATGCTTAGCGATTTGGCTTGCTAGACGCCGCGAAGCTGTGAATTCAAGACAGAACCCTGCAATTCCACACCTCAGGTCGTTCAGACACTGTAGCATAGTCATTGGGCAAGGTTTTAGACACGGTTCCAGCTGCTCGAGCATGGTATCAAATCAGTCATGTAACTGTGGCCGTGCAGTCGTGCAGTTTAGCCGCAAGCTCTTCGACGAGACTCAAAGCTCCAATCAGCGATGCTTGAGTGACGGGTGCCAACAAGCCAACACAGACCCGCAGAAAGAGCACAGAGCACGCCAGCGCGCCCCAGATACAGAGCGACGATCTGATGACGCTCATCGGCTTCAACAATGTGGTGGTCACATCGCACCAGGCCTGGCTTCGCCTGCTTCGCCTGCGCTTGTGCCGCTTCGCCCCTTCGCTCCTTCGCAGCATCGGGAGGCCTGGTTCACGAAGGAAGCCTTGCGAAGCATCATCCACACCACGCTGTGCAACCTCAACGCTGCGAGGACCGACAGTCTGAATGTTTAGTCCGCATGCTCACAAGAAGCCGTTGTTTGGGATGACCTTCTGCTGCGAGCCTCAAGCGCGAACTGCTGTAACATCGAAGGATGCGCGCCACTTGCTTCTAGACCAACCCTAGGCTGTGAGCAGAGAGGGGGAGAGACACAGAATGCATGCACAAGCGACGTGGATGATGCGGACATGCGTAGCTAGGCAAGCTAGAGCAAGTAGAAAAGGAACATAAGTTTCGTCGCAAGCCCACATATTGCCCTCCCTGCCCGCTGCAGGAATGGTGTGCGGCCACCATGGCAGCGTGGGAAGTACGATACCTTGGTGCAACGGAGCTGCATTTAGGGTTTAGCACGTCTAGTCTAAGTCCAGTTGTGGGCTTGCTGGTCCTGTTCTTCTTTCGGCACGATAGGTCGTATTCTCGCGATGCCTAATCTTCCATTGCATCGACATCAGTCCTGAAATCCGAAGTACTGCGAGCACACAGCAGCCCCATCAAGTGCAACCTTCCACAACTTGTCGTGACAAGCCTCACGAGGACTACACAGTGCCTTTCCCCACGGAAGAGGCGGCACTGAAGGCAAGTGCCGCTGAAGCTGCCGGTTCGTCTTTGAAGGGTGGCGCGCATATACGGTTGCCTGGTGTGACGATTCATCTCATCTCGGGTTCGCAGCAGCCCCGATTGCAGCAAATTGTGGTCACGGAAGGATGATGATGATGGTGATGATGGTGGTCGTGACGAGGATTTTGACAAGACATGATGGATTTCAGAAGATGGCTCGCGACCTGGCGGGTTGGCTGGCTGGATGGATGGATGGACGATACAGATGATGAGTCGCCATCATCATCATCATCATCATCGTCATCGACGCCATCATCATCATCATCGTCATCATCGTCATCGTCATCGTCGCCATCATCATCATCATCGTCACCATCATCATCATCATCTTCTTCTTCATCATCATCATCATCACAATCATCACAATCATCATCATCATCATCATTTCGTTATTGTCGTTGTTGCGGCCTGCTGCTTGAGGTGTGTCGGATGATGTTCCTAGTGATGGTGATGATGATGATGATGATTATGGTGCGAATGCCGATGCTGAAGCTGCTGCTGCTGACGCTGATGGTGATGGCAGCCACGATGACGATAGTACCGATAGTAATGGTTGCGTAGAGTATGGTAGAGTGTTGTTCTCGTATATGGGGAGTTCGACCAGTTTCGTGCATAACCTGCACCAGGGCCAATGCACGGCAGTTGCGGAATTCGAGGAAGGCGCCCGGGCTTTGGAAAATTTCGACCTTTGTAATCTGTCCCCTACAGATTGCCCGAGCCCAAGGCGTGCCGACTACTAGGCCTCAAGGCTGATTCCAGGGTTGAAGATTCCTTTTTCAGAGGTCTAGAAAGACTCAGCATGCAGATTTTCTCGGGTATGGTTTTGCGCAACTGCTGCTGAGCATCATTGAAGTTGAACACGTCCGTGATGCAGATATCGACGCATTGGCTTCGCGGCTGACACAGATGTGCTCAAAGATGTCTGGCATTGAGAAAGGTGGCCAGGAGATCAGCCCGAAATACGTCAACGTATCCTATCACCTTTCCCCGCCCAATCCTTTCCGCAACCGAACGGTCGTACACCGATCCTTTGCCCTTTATCGAGCACGTAACTAATAGGTTTGACGCGCCTTTCTTCCCTCGGCATTTTTGGCTGTTGCAAGCACGTTTTGAGTGGCACGCGCGGGACTTATGAACATGGGAGGTCTCTAAGACTTCTAAAAACTAATTCTTTTAAAGAGAGGTTGATGATAGTATGGGTTCATCATCCTCGCCACGACCATATCGTTGTGCACTATGTTGTGCAAAGAGGTACTAATGCTGCACATATAGTGCTTTGGGCATGCCCACACAAAGCTTCACGCTTGTGGCAGTGCGTCTTATGCCAGAAAAGTCGAATGTCGCAGCGCTGTGAATGCCACTGGTTTGGGCATGCTCGCACGAGGCGATGTGTAAATAGCCAGTACAGTATTTTGGGCATGGTCGCCATTCCCCCCGTCCCTTACACCCCCAACAAAGCACCAGGGAAACTAAGGCTCGGACGATGATGTAGTGTTCTTGCATATCTGGTCGACAAGCAACTAGCCAGACCTGAGGATGGATGGCTGCCGTTTCACGAGGATGCGGAAGACACGTATACCTTCCAAAAACCTTTGGAACTTTGGAGCGACTTCGGCGATAATTCTGCTACAACTACCGCTAGCGTTGTTGGCGCTTCTCTCCTTGCGACCGTATAGGCGCAATTTGATCCTTCGCTTTAGCATTTGCTCATCGTGACGCAGCCCAAACTGCGTCAACCAAGGTGTCATCTTCTAAAGCTTAGAGCTTTCCATCTTGTGTTCCTGATCCTGTGATTTCCGAGGTTGTCCCAGACAAAGCTGCATTTGGGTGCCTCGAACGTCCTGTGTGACGTTGGCGACAGCGCTCTTGTGCAGCGATTTAGGGATCGTGCCTGGGCTGATTCGTGCGTTTGTGGACTTTGGGCTTGTCACTTGGACAGTACCCCATCTACCACACCTGCCATCTTCTTAACCAGAGAGCCCAAAAGACCGCCGCACGACTTAGATCAACGTGCAAAGCTGGAGTCTCGCGAGTATGAGGTTGCGTGTGAGGGTTCTGCCGACGTCGCATTGAAAGATCTCTGCGTCTGCAAGGTGGGTGTTGCAGGTGGGGGTTTGGTTTGAGCTATCTGGGGATCGTGAATCTGAAGTTGAAAGAGATGGCAGACCAGGTCCGTGGGAGCTCCAGTCGTTATCACCCTTGGTAGCTCAGGACACTTCCAGGCTTCTGGCAACCGCTGAAGCCACGAGCTCTGAGACCAGCGAGTAGCGTGAATGTCGCTCGTCTCAGCTCGGATAAGTTTTATGGTGCTGGGCCCCTTGAAGAGGGTGCTCCTGTGCTTGGGCCTTGGGGTGGCCTTTGAAGGCACAAAAGCCCTCTCCGACTTGCGGGGATGGGGATGGCCAGGCCCTCGGGCGGCTTCCCATGCCAGTCAGAGGCTGGGAAGGGAAGCGCATGGGCGGGGGCATGAGCCCTGTATCGAATATGCCATAGCAGATGTGTAGAGACGCCAGAAAATGCATTTTTCAAGACTTGATCGGTGGCAGAAGCTGCTTGCAAGAAACCTGCGCAGCACTGCCAGCACTGCCTTGGGGCGGACCCGGACCAAGCGTTGGGGCAAAACTTTCATTCGCTCAGAGACAGAAGCGTAGTCTTCCGCAGCCGCGGCCATCTCAGCCCATGTGGGAAAGCTGCCAAGGCAAGCCTCCACTTTTGTGCTTTGACATGGCGAGACTGCAGCTGCTTGCACCTCCAACTGTCACAGCTCAGAAGTGCTAAGGAGTGCTAATTTGTTTGGCATGCCCTGGATATGGGCTGTACAGTGCCGCTGTCCGTCCGGAGGGTAGACGCTCTGCTGCCGTGCTCTTGTCCCCTTACCGCCGACGGCGACTTTCCAAGTGTTCCCAAACGGATTGAAACTAGACACAAAATCAGCTGACGCTTCAGGGAAGGCGCACCTGTTGAAGAGTAAAAGAGGGCGTCGTTGGCCTGCGGAGTCATGCGTCTTCTTTGAGTATCTGTACGGGTGGTAGGTAGGTAGTTCATGCCCAGCTGTGACCAAGCACAAAAGCCATGGTAAAACCAGAGTCTGAACTTATCTGGGCCAGCTACTTCATTCGTTGATCGACTACCGCGACCCCCGTCAATGATGATGATGATGATGATGATGATGAATGTCGGTTATGGTGACGAGGATGAGGCTAGTGATGGTGATGGTGATGTGGCGATGATGATGGAGATGATGATGGCGATGGTGATGGTGATGATGGCGGTGATGATGGTGACGATGATGATGGTGATGATGATGATGCTGAAGCTGAAGCTGAAGCTGATGCTGATGCTGATGCTGATGCTGATGCTGATGACGACGACGACGACGAGGATGATGAAACTGATGGTGAAGATGCTGGCAAAGAACAGCAAGAACATGCTGCTGCTGCTGATGCTTATCATGATGACAACTGCGATGACGATGACGATGGTGTTGTGCTTATTGTTGGTGATGCTGATGGTGACGACGATGGTGATGATGACGATGACGACGACACCAATAGGTACTTCGGATTGCATCGGCTGTGCTGATCTCGCTGGCTCAAGAGCGGCGTTCCGCTGTCCGATTGTTTGGACAATTCACCAGGCTCCATATTTGGCGAAGGCACGTCCCGGGAGCGGTCTGCTCTGACCCCTCGATGCCCCTCACACCGTAGATTCCTTTTTGCACTCGCACAAGCTTTCGGCTGTTTGGCAGCTGTGTACAAAGGCCACCGGTCCGATGCGGGTCAAGTCAGGTCTCGAGACCTCATGATCAAGATTTGGTGCATGGAGCTCAGGCATCAGGTTACTGGAAGAAGAGTTTTAGTAAGTACACATAGGGCCCTCGCTGGCTTCAGCTGCGTCGTCCTAGACCTCCGGCTTCGTTCCTGCAGTATCCGCCTCACGCCTTTCGATACAGCACCGACGTGCGTGAATTTCCCCTCAAACCTTCGAGTGTTCAATGAGTGTACAGTATAGTACAGATGTGGGGCAAGGTACTTCTACCAATGTAGACGCCAAGGAGTGAAAGAGCGCCTAGGAGTCCAAGCCCCACCACCAGGCTCCCCAGACCAAGGACCGTGACCCGAGGCCCTGCTAGGACTCTTGCGTTTTCGAGCGATTTGATAGCCGGCAGGAGCGCGCTATCCACCCCAAAATACACCAACACACAAACGGTGTTGTGGCGGGAGGTGTGGAACACTAACCCACCGGAAGTTTGGATGGTTTGGTACCAACAAACTCCATCTCACTCTGAACGTAAGAATCCCCCAGCGAGACCACACTGTTTCGGGAGCAAACTTGAACAACACTGTCTTTCATGAGGCTCGAAAGCCAAAGCCTAGTCTGGCTCCTGCGATTTGGGACCTGCTTCACTTTCCGGGGCTTGGGCAACAAGCGGCCACTTCGATTTGGGCCTCGCCGCAGGGCTGTGACACCAGATCCTTCCAGACACGACCCGATTTTTTTGGGTGATGCCTGCACCGGGGTTAATCTTGGTTGCAATCCTTCGGTTTGGGGGAGATCTAGGGTTTCCGGATTTCGTATCCTTTGTTGGCAAGTGGACTCGTCTGGCATCCGACAGTCCCTTTTCGATCTAGCTATAAGAGGCAGATCCTTTTCAACGGGTTGTTGTCGCTTGTCCTCAGATATTTCCAGGAAATCTGAAACGTGCCAAGGTTCATCCATATTGCCCGGGCCCGAGCCTAGCTTTTCGCTCGCGTGCACTCGCAAATTCAGAGTCCGAGCCCAAACTCGCCTGTTCCGTCGCTTTGGGGTTCCAGCCCATCAACCTGAGCCCGAGCATCCTGCAATCCAAATCATTCCAATATGCATACATACATATATATATATATATATATATATGTGTGTGTGTATAAACAAATCAAAAAATATATATATATATATATATATGTATTAATATTAAGTGCTCTCCCAGGCTCTGGTGGGGAACACGTCACGCAACAGGCGGCCTCTGGATTCACTAGATTTCAATCTGTGCTGTTGGACCTAGCAAGATACCAGCGGGTTGTTGATCTCGTTGCCCATACCCTATCCGCCCTGTTCTTGGGGTGTGCCATGATTTGAAAGACCCCCCCACATGCTTCGGATTCAGGCAACTTGAGCACTCGAAGCCCGAAGCTTCTTCCCTACGCCCTAGATGCACTCTGACTGCAACCAGTGATATTTGCCTGCGTTCGAACCACCAATTCCAACTCTTCCTATCCCAATTCCCAACCCAGTCGAGACCAACCTCCCGTTGAAGGTCACGCCGTGGTTGGCCCAAGCGGACAGGCCTTCTTGCATGGTTCTTGAAGCTTATAGGGCTCGGTTTGGCGCAAATCATAATAGAATACTTGGTATTGCAACACCTGCCTGGCGACACGAAGTGAGTGTCGGGCTTGAAGAATGTAGTTTACATTTATCATTTTGGGTCCTGGGATCGTGACTTGAGTTGCTGTGGGTTTGGGGACTTTGTTCTTTTCCACCGTGGCGAAACGGGGCGGGCCCCACAAGATTACAGACACCTGAGCTTGCGATGCCTGCGCAGGTACACCGGGAGGAGGGTCGGGCGAGCCTCAAACCCTGGATCCGGCGCGAACACGAGGACATTGGGTTTAGGTAGCGCAGCTGAATGATTCAGATCGAACTTTAAGTCGTGATTATTCGCGGCTGCTGAATCTAAGTTTCCTACATTCGGAGGTTGTGCATGTCGATGGAGGATTGCTTGTGGAAGACTTAATCGGGCAGCGCGCACCAGTGCATGCTAGGAGGCGGAGGCTGGCTGTGAGCCAGTACAGTATCGCTCGCAGAGCAATCTGCAAAAACCCACATGAAATCCTCAGCATGGCGGTAAACACTGTTAGTCTGCAACGCTTCCACGTCACCGTCCCATCGGAGGGCCAAGCCTCAGCTAACGCCAGGAGGCGGCGTTAGAGCTGGATGCTCGTCCGGACCTCACGGGGGTGCACCCTCGGAGCACGACGTCTCACCAAACCACTGGAAAGTGCAAACCTGATGCCCAACCCGACCCGGGGCGGCTAGGCCGTTTAGGATTTAGCTTGGGACAACCTGGCGTTCCTCTGTCAAGCCCCGATCCAAAATTGCCGGAACCACTGCTTCAAGCCATCAATGCCGCCTTTCTCTTACCACCCTGACTGTCAGATGGAGATGCGCATCAAGCACCAAAGGCCGCCTCACTTGCTAAATAGTGGCAGGCTTTCAATTCGAGGTTTCGGAGGGTGTTCGTGGTCGACTCGGGTACACTTGGTGTGTTTGGTAAGTTTTCAATCTAAAGGCTGCAAGCCTGGCAACAAGTGACCGACACTCCTTGCTCCTGAGTTCTCCACGGAGGCCGTTTTCGGTGAACCCAAGGTGTCACCGACCATTGCAAAGGCTTGGCCGCCGAGGTTTAATGACAGAGGCATGGGTTCAGTTTTCAGGTTGATTTCGGGCTGCGGAGTG
The DNA here is from genome assembly GCA_905221635.1 of Symbiodinium sp. CCMP2456. NCBI lineage: Eukaryota > Dinophyceae > Suessiales > Symbiodiniaceae > Symbiodinium > Symbiodinium sp. CCMP2456. The sequence continues at coordinate 66,063 of CAJNDV010009890.1, forward strand.
GAAAGTCGTACTATGCAGGAAAGTGCGGATTATTTTGAGTGCTAGCAATGAATATGCCAAGCTGGGGATCGGGGTAGTCAGCACGCAAAAGGATGCATGCTTGTGGCATGTCTTGTTTCGTCCCCAACACTTCGTAGGCAGTCCAAGCAACCTGGACCATAGATGCCACAGATGGATGCCCCAAATGTTGCTTCTTGGAGGCTTCTGTCGATATAATTGGTAAATACGAAAAGCGACGATCCTCACCACCTTGCAGTTTACTTCAATCTCCGTCGGTAATGCAGACCTAAAGGGGAGGCAACTCATTTACTTTGTCGTTCCCGTTTCTAGTCGCTTGGTTTTTTCGTGCGCCTGTTCATGCCGTCAGGACATGAGGTGTTCTTAGAGTACCTTGGTATTTCCCACACGATCACACGAGGTCACAATATCTACACACCGAGCTGTGAAGCTGTGCCTCCTTCGCAAGCCGGCACAGCCCTGGGGCACAGTTGAGCCAGTACAAGGGTTTGAAGTGCTGCGCGAGTCTAAGTCACAAGGATTGGATCGCTTGCATTCAGCGACAGGTGCGGTTCCTCAGTACTTGACGACATTCCAGAAGACACCGAGCCACCTTTTGAAACTGATTCCACCATTTCGAACTTGGATTGGCAGCCGCACTTGGCACATCTGTTTGTCGGTTGAGGGCAGGGTTTGTGAAGACAACGCATCTTGAAGGTCGTCCCAGCAAAGCCAGGATAAGTGTGATGAACTTGCGGACCGGCGAGGTCTCTTGCAACTACGTGCTCCCACTAACGCCCCGGAGCTGGCTGCTGATGTCGCCAGGGCGTATTTGATGTACGTTGCGAGGTTGCCTCACTTTGCTATCGTTTCGAACATGGCGGCGGAGATCGACAAACGAGCTATAACTTTAGGGACGCAGCCTTTTGAGACAAAATCCGCAACGGGTAGCTCATGACTTGCTCGCATTGACCTGCTTAGGTGAGGCGTTGCTTTCTTGGTGCTCGGGGGCTGTTGCGGTGCAGATGAATAAGGTTCATCTGCAGAGCAGGCTTGCCCCATGCCGCCTTTACACAGCTTTTAGTGCTGTGAGGACTTCGCACACACACACACACACTCGATGAAAAGGCTTTGGAACGAATGTAACTGCATAACTGCCAGTGGGACATCAGCTGCAAACCTGAAGCTCAGCAGCATCATAATGCCGCAGCATCAGTGACCGTGTGGAAGAGCCTCATTCCACGACAAAAGCATAGTCCTGACATGCCGCTGCAAATCTTACAGCAAGACCGGGTAACAGGTCAATGGATCTTTCTGACAGGACCGAGCAGTTCTTTGATTCGATGTTGGCCACAAGGCTTTGGTCGGACATGGTTTTGTTTGCTACTTGCCTTGAGAGTCACACGATACCGCAAGGTTTTGACTTGCGTTATCCCACCCAGTATATTCAGAGACGGTTTTGCGTCTTGTTATGATGTCATTGTGACTCACCTTCTTTGCTTGGTGCTTGGCACGGCCAGCCGAGCCAGTGGCGCAGATTCAAAGCAAGTCCGACCCTCGCGGCCAATACATCCACCGTGCGCAGATTGCTCGGGGTGAAGGCTTACGATTAGGAAGCAAGACGAAGACCAATGTGTCCAACATTGCGAAGAGCTGGTCGACTGCATGAACAGCATCGAGACGGGAAGCGAGCAGTACAATTGCCAGATCCCGATGGATGATGTGCGCGCGAACTCTCAAGGGTTTCTTCGGACATATCAGGCGAAATTGCCGGCATTGTGGGCGGTAACTTCACAAAACCCTCTGCCGAGGCACGTAAAGAGAGGCTGTTTCACCCTCGACTCGATGCAAGTCTCACAGTGCTTGATGGGCAAGATGCAAAAGACCAAAGGTGGTTCTGGAAGCACTGCAATGCAGTCCGGCAAAGATGGCTATAGTTTTCGATGAATATAAGGGGGGAGCTCAACGTTGGATAGCGAGGAGCTTCCGCAGCTGTACAAAGAAAGACCTCAGCAGCGCAAGCCGTTGAGCTTTTACGTCATGCCCAACGAAGTAAAGACCGCAATGATCAAATGGAATCGGGACGATGTGAAAAGCGCTGGACAGCGGAAGACACTTGACGGCTTGAGAGCCGTAGATAATCAAGGACTTCAAGGACTTCCACATGCTTACAAGCCTGGCACTGGGAAGTGGGAATGGAAAGAACTCCTCCCACCCCAGGATGATTCGGATAGCATGTGGCCGACATTGCCGAAAACGTTTGTAAATCGGCCAACTCTTTCTGAGCATGATGCTTACACTCTCAGCTCGGTGGCTTATCCTGGCAAGTGCTTGACCTTGAACACCGACAATACCGACGTGTTCGCGATGAAGAGCGACGGTGGGATCTCTCGGCAATGGGGTTTTCAGCTTCGGGCAGGTGACGGGAGAAATTTCCCGGGCAACGGGTTCCAGATCAGGAGCAAATACAATAACCAATGCTTGGGCAATGATGGTGACAGGAACGCGGTGAAGGGCATGCGTTGGTTTAATGACTTGACGCAAACAGTATGGACGCAGCTGGCGAAGGGAGGACGCGCTTACCTGGCTGTTTGCAACACAACAGCTACTGGAACGACAACATCTACATGCAGCTATGCCTGCGGTTTCCGTGCCAGAAAAGGGTCCCAAAGAGAACCTAAGGTGCATTCACAGGTCACCGCATGCTGCCGTTGGAGTGGCTGTGCGGGTCAGAGTGAGAGGAGTCAGGACAAATTGAAGGCCGTCAATTTGGTGCAATGCGTCGAACCATTTTTTTGAGGCAGCAGTGGAATGCTGTACGCGCAGCAAATGTCATTTTTTGGGTCAAGGGGTGCAAGAAAGTGTGTGTGTGTGTGTGTGTGTGTGTGTGTTCGATCATGATCTTCCACAGCTGGCAAATCTTCCTCCCGTCGCAGAAAAAGCGCGAGTTGTATTCTGCACAATTCGCCTTGTGTGCTTTTTGTCACTCCATGGCGCCCTCGGAAGTAGTTGGCCGTCGCCGTAAGTTTTCGCAGTGCTTGATCGCACTTGCTTACGACCTTCAGACCTCCTATCGCCAAGCCGAAAACAGGATGCATAAACCCGAAAGGACCGGACCAAAGGAGGCCCCCAAATGCTGCGAGGCCATCCTCTCTGCCGAAGCGCACCAAGTGGACACCTGGCACCTCGGCGACGGGGAGCTTTCGGGTGTCGGCTGTACGGTGCCAACTTCGCGACCTGCCAAAGGACGAATCTCCAGTCGGCATTGCAGTCGCAACAGGCTGGGAACTGAGTGGGGGTGTGGAGCCCTTCCTTTTGAGGAAGGGCTCTCAAGGTTTCGGGCCGTGGCGCACAGGACCGCCCAATAATTCCACAAGATTTGCAATCCCTTCTCGGCAGGCCTCAGCCAGCACCGCCTCATCACTACTTCTTATTGCAGAATTCACTTTCTTCTTGCCGCGGGCCCAGTTTCTTCGAGGCTTGGAGATCGATGTTCTGTCAGACTTTCGGGCATTCAGATTTAAGAGCCCCTTGCTAGCCCGGACGTTGTGGTTGCATGTGTCTGCAGCTTGATGCAGCGTGGCTGTTGAGGATGATGTTGTACCTGCTCAACAGCCAAGATGTAAATGCTGGCAGCCCGGAGCACTTGTGTGTCTTGCTGGTGGACTCGTCTCTTCTGAACTTGCGCTTGCCGTTTGTGCCGTTTGTGTTTCACTCAGGTCAAAAGGCTGGCATGGTCCACTCTCCAGTCGGCGGTGGCCATTTTCATCAGCATGCGATGCCCTTACAATGCTTGAAGGAATAGGGTGAAGTGCGGAGACGCCTTTGGGAGCCAGGCGCCGGGAGCATCAGCTTGCATGATGCCGAGCCCCGAAAACCCAAGCCAGGCAAGTCAGGCAAGACTCCACGCTCCTTGCGGGTACAAGATCTAAGGTCGTGGTCTAACTTTAATCCAAAACATCATCAAGCATCCTGACCGTCCGGATGTGATCCATGAGCCACCACCCTAAACCCTGGCTCTTGCCGAGGCTCCTTTTCATGTCAACCAAGTCGGCCTGGATTTTGATCGCGGGCGGCTCGGAGTGCGGACAACTGCAAGTGGGTGAGACTCGATGCCAGGACCCACGCAGATGTATTCAAGCTCTTTGGTCGCCAAAATCGCAGGTTACATTCATCCGGAGGAAGCGCAGGTGATGTTCTATTGCAAGCAAGTGCGATGTGCTGCGTCTGGATGTCAAATGCACCCGCCGGAAAGCTCGGACAATTTACGTCAGCGTGCCAGAATCGTGTTGCCAACAGGTGTGGTGCCGCTGCCTCCCCAATTCCCTGTACCCTTTACCCTCATCAGCTCAAACGTGTGTGTGTGTGTGTGCTGAAGGAGTAGTGTTGAAAGTCCAATATGGCGTTTTCGTTTCGGGACGTTGATAGGGCCTGTGACGGGACAGCGGCAATGCCAAGGAGATACAGCTGTCTTGCAGCGACACAGGTCAGCACCCATCCCTCTCCAGGCCGGCGCGAGCTACGAGGGCGCTGCCGGGGTGGCGCTGACCTGGACCCGCCACTCTTCGAGACCAAGAAAAGCAGCTGCCAATGGCTGGAGCTCTGGTGTCTAGGAATTTATGCCTGAGCTGTCGCGGTTTCGGCATGGAAATCAGCCTGTGTTGTGTGGCTTCGGAGCCAGGTCCTGCGTTGAGCCTCCGGGTGCTGATGCTGTCTGTCAAGCCACACACGATACATCTGGAGAGCCAGACGCACCCATGGAGTTTCGGGAAGCCTTGTCGCATTTTTCCCAAGTCGGCGGCCCAGGCTATGTGGTGGTTTGGATCGTAGCCGGGAGCCTGGCATTGTCAGCTAACCGGCTTTAGGGTTGGGGTGCAAACGATCGGGCGCTGTCGCATCAGCCTTGGATTCTCACAGAGATGCTCTGACTCTGTGCTCCAAACAGTCAATTTTGGAACAAAGCTCGGCAAGACGTCGGAAGCCTCCGCCAACTGAATATCCCAGCATCGCGTCTTGACGAGCTGCGCTGCTCAGGGGCCTGTGGTGTTGCTTCGCAGAGGTGTGGACGACGAGTCCCGCGAGGTGAGTGATGGGTCAAGTCTCAGACGTCTTCCAAGTTCAATGCTGCCGCAGACATTATGGAATAATTTCTCAACTGCAAGTAGAAGCTACGCAGCTCGGCTCCAAACCCGGTTCTACGCAAGCGAATTGCCTCCGAAAGCTGAAAGCCCCAGTTGCCTCTCCAAACTTTACAGCAAGACTTTGCCAGGCGTGGTGCTCTGTTGTCTCCTGGTTCACGGCCTTCTGCGCCGCTGATGCTTTCGGCGAGCTGCTGATGCATCCTGGTCGCATTCTTCTTGAGTTGCAACTGTTGTGTTCATGGCGGTTGTGGGGCCTGGGCACCTTGTCCATTCAACCTTTGGCCGCCAAGCGAAGCTGGGCTTGATAGAAGGGTTTCACGATGTCTGGGGCTTCCAGTCTTATTTCGCCCAGACTCTACCCCTACATGGCATTCTGCGGCGCTTCAGCCTTTCTTGCGATTTGAGATGAGGATCCTTGAGTCCAGGCTTCAAGTCTTGAGGGCTTTCTCTCCTCTGAAATGGTCAAAGCTGCCCTGAGCTCTTCCGCCCAAGGCGGAGGTTTAGGGCAGCGGAAGACGCGTCTTCACAGATGGCTCTCCTTTCGCCTTTCCTTTTTCCCTCGGGCCGCCAGGCTTGATCCCTTCAAGTCCTCGGCGGGTGCCAACTTCGGCGGTGTGTTGCCTGCTTCCTTTTGGGATTTTCAGGTATTGACACATGCATGACTGCCGCTGCCCACACCTGCAAAAAGGTGTGCTAAGTCTGCAAGTTCTAGGCAGCCGGTCACGGCAACCTAGCAAAATAAAGTCTGGCAGCATGCCTCTTCTTGTGCAGTCGGCGAACTCGCAAGTCTTTTGATTGTCATTGCCAGCATAGTGTTTAAGACCTGCTAGTATGTCGTTTGGGCAGGAGATAATCAAACCTTGGCCGAAGCGCAAGTAGATGTCGCCACATGCCTCCGTTTTGCCAGGTGGTTCTCTGCACCTTCATCATTTGGCCCCTCACTTACGGAGGGCCCGGGAGCATTTTGGCAGGAGCCGCAAGAGCTTCTTCGCACAGGGACGGGTGTTTTTTCGTGGGGCTTGGGGTTCTGGAATTGACGAGCTGTGGCAAACTGCAACTCCAAGCCTGAGTGCTGACCGGCCAGCACTAGCCCGGGTTTGGGAAGATTTCGGGGAGGGTTTGCCGATGCTAAGGCTGCAGTGCTTCGGGGCATGCTGGGCCCGCCATTTCGTGGCCTCTCGCTTGGCAGAGCATCAGATGCTCCAGCTTTGGGGCATTTACCGGTGATGTTCAGACCCGAAGCCTTTGAAGCAGCATCCTTGCCCGCCCCTCCTGCCAAGCCCCCCTCAGGTCTTGGCGGCCTCGGAGGAGGCATCGGACGGCCCCTCGCCGCGGGACAGCTCTGCTTGGCTTTCTAGGATGTTCACGGCTTCTGCCTGCTTGACTGGACTGATGCATTTTGTCGGGTCGTTCTGGACAGAGAAGCGCGGTCAAGAGCATCCGATAAGTGCAGGCTCATACAACCGTCACCGAATCCGCGCGTCTGCTTCTCACAAAGGCACACGAACCAGAAAACAGGCTGAGCATTCCGGAGGAGCAAAAGCAAAAGTGGGCAGATGCGTGGCAAGTGGCCGAGACGACATACGCAGGCCTTCCGAAGTCTGCCGGCTTCTGCATTGGAACGTTTCGGAGCTTGCTGAAGCTATTGGCCTCCCGGACGCACAGAGTCCTCGAACACATTAACATTCTCGTTGAAAGCTGTGCAGGCTATGTCATGGGCCTGGCTTTGTCGATGTGGGTGCGATACGTGATCTCTGGGTGCGGCGCCAAGAGCCTGTGAGGCTTCGGCTGGGGAATCCCGAAAAGAACCAAACAGCCCAGTCGATGACCCAGGCTGCCCAGCAAGACGTATGGCCGGGCCGCAGGTGGGTGGGGGGGGGCTCCGCCTTTCCTCGCGACTTGAAGCTTCGTGATGGGTAGCAGAATCTAGCACCGAATTGGTTCCGTTTACCGCAGCAGATCAAAATCACACATAGCCAGTTCCACCTTTGGGCACTCTCCGTATGCTTTTTGGCGTTAGCCGTTGCATGAAGTGGCAAAGCCTGACAGGGTATTCCGGGTCGGAAACCGGATGGCTGTTTCTTTGGACGATGCTGCCACTCGTCTCGAAGAGTTTTGGGGAGCTTGGAGCTTGCTGTTTCGGTGCTGGTGTTTCCGATGGACTTCGAAGACGGAACTTTGGGATTCCCTGCATCTCGAAATGCACGCCTGCACTGTCCCCGACTTCGAGCCGACTTTGCAAGACGAAGGTCTGTCTTCCTTGGCTTCGTGGAGCCCTCGGATTCAACCCGGCTGCCCAAGAGGGTCTACTCAAGCTTTCGGCAGTCTATAGAGGGTTATAGACTTATAGAGGTATTGTAGTGATACTAACAGTTACTAACAATTCAAGCCCTGCTCACTTGAGATCATCATCGGTGTGGTCCACCGCTTCGGGGCACCAGACAGGCCTTACCGGGGCGTGGCCCGGGTCAGCGGCACCGCCGGACTGTTTAGGTGTCTCTGGGTCTTGGGGTTTGATGTTGGTGGCAGCGAGCTTTCATCAGTTTTCTTGAATCTCCGGGTGTTGATGTCTAACCATACCGGCTGCCCGGCTTGACCAGCGTTTGCAGGAGCTGGACTGCCCGGCGGTTCTCTCAGATGACCACGTCGATCATGTCGAGAGCTTGGAGTGCAGCGGATTTCAAGTCGGGTAGTCTGAGGCTTGGACACAAGCCGGGTCATTATGACTACAGAAAGAGTAATGGCGATGATGCTGCCTGGTTCCACCCAAACCGCTGCTTGAACATTTGCCGGAAGAGCAAACAGAAGGTTACACAGGCAAGCGCCACCGGTATGAAGATGCCAAGAGACTGAAAGGGCATGCGACGAGGCACCAAAGGCAAGAATGGCAAGATTGCATGGGCCGTTGCCGTTAGTACCGCATGAAGACTACTCAAGGCGAGAGGCCCATGAGCAACGTGGAAAACGTTGCTACACCAAAAGCTCCAGAGCCAAAAAACCTCGTGCTTGCCGGCTTTAGCATCAAGGAAGTCGGACTGACTGTTGTCACATGTGATGTTCGCCAGACACAGCAAGCAGCGCCGCTCTGCAAGCCGTGTGATGGAGATTACTGCCCACGCAAAGATCTATCCGCGAAGCCGTAGTGCACGAACTTGCTAATCGGAGCAATCGCATGAGCAAGCTCAGGGGGGCCGTGGTCTGCACTGGTTCCTTCCATTTCATGGACACGACGGGTCGTGTTTCCGGACTTGCTAGATTCGTGTCGTAGGGAACTTCTGCCCAGCTGAGCTGCCAAGAGCTTTGCCCCGCATCTTTTGAAGCCCTTGTCTCCAAAGTTCCAAGCCATGGGTTATGATGCTATTGGCCTCAGATCCGAAATAGGTGCGTGTGTTTGCTGCGGCCAGGGCCATGTTCTGTGCCTGGATGGCGCTCTTTAGTTTGGAGTGGCAGTGACTCGGCTTGCAATGTTAGTTTAAGGGTACATGGGCGGGGCAGGAAGCTTGCTTGGGTACGGCCACACCACTGCCCAAATCGACAGCAGCTCTCAAGGAATAACTCAGCCGAAGGTCAGCCCCTTTGCCACTCCACGACTCCGACAAGCTTCTTTACTCAATGCCTTCGGTCGAGGTTCCTCTTCTACACAGCGCAGAGCGGCTTCGGTGGGCAGGCTTCCAGTGTGTTTCAGCCGCCAGCCCTGGACTCCAAGAGTTGTTGACCCACTCAGTCTGCGGATATCAACTCCGCCATTCTCCTCGCCATCTTCTCCTCAGCCGGGGGCCTTTTGTGGGATTTCCGCGGACAAGCGCTTTCTCTGGCTGCGAACTGTTCGAACGGGATGTCCCAGTCGTTCCAAGGGTTTTGAGGATGATCTCCAGTTGCTGGATCAAACCCATGAAAACGGGAAGTATCGCCGGCTTAGCTCAAGTGGTCCTCGCCGTGTCTTACGCATTACAGACTGCAACTCCGGCCGGAGGCTCCTCGCCCCATCCCACAGCCAAGGTCTTCATGTTCTTCGTCATGCGCGTTATCGATTTTTTCGCCGACAAATCAGGCCGGAGGAGCTTGTTGTTCAGGAGAAGGTTTGGGCGCGACCATTCCAAAGATCTTGAGTGTCCATAATCATGAACCAGCACAGAATGAAATACTTGGGCCTTCAGAGAGGCAGCGCTGCGATACGCTCCACATCAATCTTCTGCGAGCTACTGCCTTCTGGCAGCAACACCAAGGTTTAAGACTTGTGATAGGTTTTCGGTAGCACGGCGCCTGCAAGCCCCTTCGAGCAAACGGAGAAGCCAGAATGTGTAGCCGGCACCTGCGCTCCTCTCGAGAGCTGTGTATTTAGGCTTCAGGGTTCGTTCTGTAACAATGAAGCCAGTGTTCCGATGGTTCCGAGAACTCGGCTCTTCCCAGGATCGGACTGACTTGGCAGCGCGTCTTCTTCCTCGCCATCCAGTCGCCCGCTAACTCCGGGAAAAGGGGCCATAGGGGGACCAAGCAAGGCTTGGGCTTTTGGCGGTGAGCGGCTAAACGCTCTTTGGATCTGGGTAGTGCCTTGGGGCAGGGCAAGATGTGTTGAGCTGTTAGATTTAAGCCCTTCTACCTCGAAGACACTTCAAAAGGTCACAGGTTTGGCGCAGGCTCTGCAGTCAGGTCTTTGTTCCCAATACTTCACACAATCCTTACAGGGCCGCACTTCGGAGTCTCTATTCTAACCCCACAAATCCTTCACAGAACTCCCCGCAGAACCACGGACAGGGAAGCCGCTACGCAGCAAAGGTTCTCCGGCCGCCAGTACCAGCAGTCCGAGCGCTACATTGACGTGATGTGGATGTGGGGCACAGCCGTAGCCCAGCAGAATTTGACGCATTGTGTAGAAGCCTCATGAAGCCTTTGCGCGCAGCGAAGTCCTTCGTCTCGCCCAGGCGATCTCCGGCCCGGCCTGGTTCCGCCGGGCATGTTTATTGGGAGCTTGGAGTGAAGCGCAATGGTCTCGAGCTTTCGCGCCTGCGAGGTTCCACTTCATCCTCCCTCGGTTCCTCCAGGCTCGCAAGGACGAGGAGCGCCTGGGCTCGGGTAGACTGAGCAGGGTGCTTTCGATTTGTGTTTGGTTTCGCACTCAAGGAGCTTAGGGCTCAGGCGTTTCAGGCACTCTACGCTGCACCATATACGCATCTCGGCATTTTCCTCGTGCACCTGAAACTTCGAGCTAATCACAGTTAACCTCCTCCTCCCGGCTTCCATCGCAATGTGAAGAGGAGGCGGCGGAGGGCTCAGCAACGGAGGCGGCCAGCGACGCCAAGGAGGTGTGAAACAAACCACTTTGCTTCAATTCGGTCTCGTCCTCGAGGTGTTTTAATGTTTCAATCGTCTCTGCTTAGAGCCCCTGCAGCGAACATCCCTGCGCGGTACCTCAAGTCCGTCCTGCGCCCCTCATGGGAGGCACCCGCCCCGGCCGCCTCCCCGGCGCCAGCCGCAGCGGCACCGGCACCGGCCTCGAATGCCAAAGAGGCGGAGGACGAGGAGTTCTGAGAGGCGAGAAGATCCCTTGCAGAAATTAAGGCACCAGCCAGGAGAGGACCAGCCTCGAGAGCTCAATATCCCAAAGAGTCACATAGGGTAAGGCTTGTGGGATTGGCAAGCTTGAGAGGGGCCTCTTTTGCTCACGGTCCTTCAGATGGCAAGAGCAGGAGCATCCACAGCAATCGCAGAGTGAACCACAAAATGAGTTCGGATTGCCACTGTCAGAGCATGGGTCTAGAGTCTAAAGGCTGCAGCCTACAGGAGGCCTTCGGGCTTGAAGCTGCCTGCAGATCGCATGAACCTCAACGAAGCCTCACATTGTTCCTCATCCTGAGCCTCACATATCGACGATCTCACCTAATCCCTGCTGGTATCTTCATGAGGCATCTCTATGCTGCTCGAGACATTGCGACGAACTGTGCAAGTCGAGATTGAAGTGACAATTACCTCCGATGTTTCAGAAGACGAAAGGCAGCCCAGCCATGAAGACATTGCTTAGCCTCAGTCATCTCTGGACAAGGTACACGCCCGGACCCAAAGCCCAACTTCGAAGCCCTAAACCCTGAACCCTAGCTGGCCTAGCTGTTCAACTCGCCACTGTCATATCAAGTGCCGTCGCTGCTGATGGCAAGGTGGGTGCCGGAGGCTAAATGAAGCATTCGAACGAGCACTTCTTCAGGGCTTCCAGCTAACTGTCAGGGCAGGCTGGACTCTCGCTGCGTATCGGGTTATCTTGGGATATCAACGATCAACAGGAGAGGGCTGTGGGTAAAGAATTGTTCAGCTGCCGCGCAGTACATGGTTCGCAACACTGAGCAAGATTTGCCCAAGCTTTCAATTTTTCTTGGGGCTTAACTTTCTTAACTTTCTTAATTGGGGTCATCGCTCCCAACTCAGACTTGAGACCAACGCCAAGCTCCGTCCTGAGCAGACTTTCCAGGAAATGTAGCCACACCCACGACCTCGAGGTTTGGCTCGGGCTTTGGTTATTGGTGAGGGTCGAGGGGCAAGGTCCACGAGGAAGTACTCTGCCGTGACTTCCTGAAGTCTTCCGAACTAGACTACTAGAGGACCGTCCGTCAAACTAAAACGCCCCGCAGCATTTAGAGAACCTCGAGCCCCAAACACCACATGCTAGCACCTTGAACCTGCAACCCATTGCAACCCTGCACAAAGGGCCTCAAGCCCTGACTGCTTGACTTGCCTGCACGGCGTGAAGTGATGGCAGAGGGCGTCAGGCCAGCCAACAAAAGTTTGTGCCATTGAAAAGCAAGAGCACGTGCCTGGAGTTTCGGGCGAATGATTTCAACAATTTGGCTTGGCGGTGTAGGATGGGGTGCAGCAAGCTTACATCCAAGTTGTTGCGCTCGTAGCACATGCAATGCGTTCTAGGTTCTATTTGGATTCCGGGCACATCGCGGGCTTGTTTGTGGCTTGTGCTTGATTCAGAGCTTGGTCGTTTTCTTCGGGAGTGTGGGGTAGACAGAGGCTGTAGCTGTAAGTCGGCAAATTCAGGGGTGACGGGATTTGGAAAAGGGCATGGCCACGAGACATGAGGCGGTTCTTGCCAAGTCTAGGTACCTCTGTTGGACATCTAGATTGACGCCGTTGAGGGCCCTACACCGTAAAGGCTGCCTTTCACGGCCCTCCGACTTCTCAGCGAAGCCGAAGTGGTTTGTTCATCGAGTCCTAGTTTCTTAGCTCAACCCCTTCCGAGAAAGCGGGATGTCAATTTCCATGCCGATGTCCTGAAGTTCCGTAGCCCTCTGCAGGGTGGGCTTCAACTATGCCAAGCCCAGCTGGGCCGGCAAGCCCTGCTTTGATGCCTGACTGAACAGGATGGGGCGATGCCCTCTGATTCGGTCTACGGGTTTCGGCTTGCCATGAGTATGTTCGGTGTTGAGCCCTGGGCTTCCCTGCTTGCTGTTGCTGGGATGGATTGCAGGAGGTCTTGCAGGTACTCGTGTCCCACAATCCTGACGGCCGAGGACACGCTGTCACTGGACCTCATCGTAGCCGGTGAGGCAGGCCCTCAGTAGGCTGTTGCTGCCGGATACGTTGGAGAAGTAGCCGAGTCTTCTTCCGCCCAAGCCCATGGTTCAGAGGAGCGCCAGCTCAGGCCATCTGCTCTGATGCTATTTTGGTGGCGACGGTCCGAAACAGTGCAGTGGTATAGTTGCTCTGGTGCAGTAGCTTGAGGGTCTCATAAAGACGCAGCGATCTCCTGGACCTTTTGCAAGTTCATCCGCTTCTGTAGACGGTAGACGATCCAAACCCTTAGATCCAAGCATCTTGTTCGCTGCAAAACCACGCGCGGTCCAGTGCCCCTTCTCTTCGTGGTGCTGGTGTAGAGCGACGAACCTTCTCATGTCATCATAGCTTTTCTCTGGAGGTGAAGCGTCGTGTGGATCTCGATGTCCGCGAGCACGACGCCTTTCTTATCGGCTCCCTGGCAGATTCAGAGTGTCAGCTCAGACAATCCCCTGCATGGATGTAGACGAAGTATATGCGAAGACAGCTTCACAAAGGCATGGGGGGGGGCAACTTGCTTCCAAGACGGTTCACCTCTCAAAATTTCTGGGCCCTAGAGAGGAGCCTTCGGGGTGCCCCCAGAGGCCGCGAGAAGAACTGCGATGTGGTTTTGGAGGGCCTCGAGAAGATGGCCTCAAGGTACCACTGCGTGCTGCAGTGCAAGGACCGCAGTACAGCGAAGCCGCAAAGCGCGCGTGTTTCTGCTGCTTTGCGGCTTTGCCTAGGTTTTTGTTGATTTGGGGAGACGAAGCGAGGCTGGCGCTCGTTGCGCTGTAGACACTGTAGAGGTTGGGTGACGCCTTCATGATGGCTGGATACTGGTGGGGTGGGGGCACTGCAAGGAAGCAGCCAGTGGTCCTTGTTCCGACCCTGAAGAGAATGGAATTGCTGGTAAGGTCTTCGATCGGTGCGGAGCTGTCTAGCGGCCGAGCGGAGGTGCCACCATAATTCCGGAAGCCGTAAAGCACGAGCCTTCCCAGGAGGGATCTCCAGATGTCTATGTTTACGACCTGAAGAGTTCCCATGGAACGGTCCTGTCGCTCGGCTTTAGAGAAGTCGAAGTGTAAATCAACAGGAAGCTGGACCAATGGAGCCAATGGAGCAGGGAGCATGGGCCGAGCAGACTTTCGGAATTGAGCTTATTTCCTGGGCAAGGTTGAGGAAGTTTCATGCATTGTCTTGGACGACTGAGACGTTGCACCTGAGAAGGGCGCGTTCTGCTACTCGTATGCCGCAGCGTTTGACTTCTGAGGTGTTCACCCCAAAGGCTCAGACCCAGCCCAGAAAAGGCACGGGCTTGATTCCAGCGAACATCTTGCAGCGACTGCTATCAGCCCTCCGGTCAAAAGCTCGAGCACAGAGTCTGACACCCTAGGCCCTAGATCCCCAAAAGCCTGACATGTAAAAGGGCCACTATCGCTTATGTTGAAGCATTAAGGAACGGCAAGCAGCTCGACCCCCACAAGGCCGGAGGAGCGGCTTCAGAGTCGGAGGTTCAGTTGCGATTGGAAGTCAGTGGTGGAAGTTTGAAGCTTTTGCTACAGCTGCTGGGTGAATTTAGTTGGCAGCTCGGCGACTTTGAGATTTGAAACCTTGCTTGCATCCCAAAATGGGCTCCTTTTCTAACTCTCTGCTGTCGAGTTTGAGCCCATGCGCATCGGCGGCCAGCTGCGAGCTCAGGAGCCAGACCCTTCCAGCTGCTTCGTGAAGCGTTTTTGCTGGCTGGCCGTGGTGAAAGCAGCCATCATATTCATATAAAACAACCGTTGCTGATCAGATGTGCTATTCGGCCGATCACTGCTTCCGCAGATCGAAACCCGATGTCAGTGGCGCCAGGCTCGTCGTCGAACCCCGACGAAAGTATGAGCACCCTGGGCCTTAACTACTGTCTAAGCTGCACAAGTCGCCCGAAGCCTTGCGAGCAAAAGGTTGAAGTTCAACGCGATCAGGCGCGGTTCTGTGGAGAGAGGGGAAGGGGCCGGAAGGGTGCGCATGTGCCGCCGGCGGTGTTGGGTGCAGTTCCAGGTTCCTTCACAGCTAGCATGACAGAGCGCCTGTTCGAAACGCTACCTACCGCAAGCGCTTTGAGTTCAAGCAGTAACAAGAGCCGTTGCAACTCCGGAAGCCGACATTCGTTCCAAATGCGCAGATGTCTGACTGTCGTGGCGACCCTTCGGTGATCCTCGGATTCCGGGGCCATTCACCACAAATCCATGGCAATCCCGAAATCCAAACCACGGTATCTTCATCTTTCCTGGAGGCCTTCGGTGCGGGACGTTCTCGCTGTGCTCTGTGGTCCAGAAGAGGTCCTGAGACGCGGTTTGACTCTGTTAGATGCTGACCTGTACAGAAGCTGTTGTGATTTTCGGCAAGCTGCTGCAACAGAGCAGACGCAAAGCCGGAGGCGATGGAGGAGGAGGGCGACATCGACTTGAGCGCCTTCCGGGAAGAGGCCGCGAAGGTTGGGCCCTCTTCGGGAGAGCCAGGAGAGCCGTCAGAGACGAGGGAGAGCCTGGGTCGGGTCTGCCAGGAGCGCGCCGCGCGTGAGCAGGCGATGCTGAAGGACCGGCACTCTCGGCTCTCTTCGAGAATCTCAGACTGGCCGGTGCTTGCGGATTTTGGAGTGAGTGTCTGGACGGAAGGACTTGGAGAGGCGAAAAGCGGCAAAGAAGAAGCGCATGCAGCTCGAGGTGGAAAGCTTCTAGTCGGAAGAGTGCCCGCATGTGCCCGCGCTGAAATCCCAACACCATGTTGCGCGATGTTGCGCGCCGACGCGGCTTAAGGCATGTGCGCTTCGGCGTTCCTGCCACAATTATTGCAATAAGAGGTTGCTTTCAAGCCTTCCGGGCCTTCCGTTTTCGGATCGTGGATTTGGCCATGAGTGAAAGTTGCTGCTGCACTCGCAGCACTGATCTTCAGCCCTGCGCCCTACAGCCTTGACAGGCGCAGCGCGAAGCCGTGGCGAAAGCCTATGCATCCAAGGCTCGGGCTTCTGATGTGGTCTTTCAGGGCGGACTGCTAATCCTCCCTTCGAGGTCTTGACCTTCAAAGCTAGTCAGATCTAGTGACCCGAAACTCTTATTTTGACGGTTTTGCCGACCACTGTGCATTTCTTTTGGTGTGTTTGCGTGTGCGTGCGAGTAGGCGCGTGCGAGTAGGCGCGTGCGAGGATCGCCTTCTTAGTTCGTCGCAAGCCAGGGACGACGTCAGACGGTGCGAGGTGGCGATGGCGAGAGAACGCGCTTGCAGAAAGGGTCATAGCCTCTAAAGTTCAGGATGGGCCAGCGGTGGTGGTCCAAGCAAGGAGTGCAAGGATGCCCCACTTAAACGAAGGGGAAGACGCCACCAGGGTAGAAGAACCCTCTTCGAAAGGTTTGTAGGCAGCTGCAAGGACGCCGAAGGGCATGTAGTGAGCTCGGTCTGGAGCAGCCTCGCTCATCTTCGAGCATAGAGAGCGGGAGAATGCCCAGTAAACAGAAACATAGCCGAACTCATGCAGTTCGCGTAGCAGTTCAGCTGGCCTGGCAGTTCGCATAAAAAATATCGCCGTCGATTTTTCAGGAATGCTAGGCCGCTAGGCCAGGCCAGGAGCATTAGGTGATCCAGAGGGATGCCACGGAATAAGCCATCGTCCGGTTTGATTTCCGTGCTTCTCGGAGGCTGAGGACAGGATGAAAAAGCAGAAGGACCACGGTTCGCAGATTGGAGTCGGGGCTAGAGGCTTCGGATGCAGGACGAGCTCGGCATGTCGTAGTCGAGGCTTCGAGTCGAGGTACATTTCAAGAGATGCCCACGGGTGGCCTCTTGGAAGTGTGGTTTTGAGGAGTTGGAGGCAGCTGACAAAGAGCGCATCCATCAGGCGCGGCCGCGCTTTCTCTCACGTGAGCAGCGTATAGCACGCCCCTTTCGGTGCTCCTGCCTCTTTGGAGTTAGGTGACCTGGGGAATGGGCGAAGATGCGGTGGAAACCAACACGGAGGTGGGAGACGAGGGGGTGATGATGGCCAGCCTTGGAGCCCAATCCCTCCTAATTAGGAGCTGCACGACGATGCGAAGAAGCTGCTGGATGAAGCTCGCCTGAATAATACACTTAGAGCCACTACTTTGGAGTCTAAGGGTTGGAGGAGTACCGTATCCCATTCTCAAGGAGTGTTTTGTGGTTCAAAGGCCAACGGGAAGCTCGACCTGGAGAAGGTGAGAGAGCTGCAGCTGACCCAAAAGCAGGACCAAGTGGCGGTAGTGGGGGCCGGGGGAGTTCTGAGGACTTCAAAGCGAGCTTGGAGATTCGTCCGTTGAGGTTTAGGCTTGGGCCTCAACAGAAAACGGACAATGAATTTCACTTGTCAAAGCGGTGTTTCCGTGCAAGCCGCTCCAGGCCCGAGCCGTTTCGATCCATTCGTCAAGCAATGCCATGGCCAAGTGTAAGCTCAACTATGCCCAACTCAGCCTTGTAGCGTTGTGCGGTCAGGATGCCATGGTGCAGAAGCTTGAGCAAAAGCAGCGGAAGATCGCGAATTTGTTCAAGCTCTTGGGATGCACTCAGGGGTTCCGCTGCGCCCTCTGACGGACTCAGTTTGAGCTTGACGGCACTGTCGAGTTTTGAAGTTTTCGTTGTGGTTAGACGGTTGGACGCTGCGCTGACCCTGCGCAAAGGGAGAAGCAGCGACAAGAGGACCCGTGCATTGGGTGTGGCCAAAAAAAGCCTGCAGAGAGTGCCTCCGGTGTGCGTGGAATGTGTGAACTCCGAAATCGCAAGAGCCAGCACCTCAAGCACTTTGCCTCACGACCCAGAACACTCCAAAATCAGATTCATGCCCTAAGCAAGGATTGAGAGCACCGAACATGTGGGCCAGGACCAAGCTTCTTATCGGGCACAGAGGAAGGCCCAGGCAAACCTGGACATCGATGCCGCTGGGGCTTTGTGCTGTCCGAGTGTTGAAGGAGCTCAGAACCCCCAACATGCGGAAGGTCCTCGAATGTCGTACGACAATAAACTTCCGTTGTCGAAATCGTCTGCGTTTGCGAGTGTGTGCAGCCGAAGCCAAGGAGCTGCCGGATAGTGGCATGGGCTCGCAGAACATGGCCCCTTGGGACGTGTTTCAAGCGAAGTCGATTTTCCAAATGCAGCTCGAAGTGGCAAATTTTCTTTGCTTCCCTGAGGAGCGCCTCGCAAAGCTCGAGGAGAAGCCCGGAGCTGAAGCTGGGAACCGGCCATGGGGTCCTCATGGGGATGGGATCCCCAGCCCCCGCCCGTGCCTTGAGCCTTTCCGAGGATCCAGAAGAGCGAGGAAGACTTTGCAGCGCAGGTCACTGTTTGGGTACAGGGAGGGAGGCAGCCTCTGCACTTGGGGGATAGGCTTCAAGGGAGAACGCTAACGGTGCTAACGCAGAAGCAAAACTGCCTTGGGTCCTGGCTTTGGATGCACGCATCCCATTTCTGGTCTTCTGGCAGGCCGACACGCTCTTCGTCTCCTTGGGGATGAAGCGTGCTGGGAACCCCGGATCATGTCGCGGGTGCTCGTGCTTTCGTGACTTCCCCTGACACTGCTAACACGTTCCGAGGCGGGCTTCAGCGAACGGGTGAGCAAGCGAACGGCGGCCCGGAACCGAGTTTCTTGCAGGGATCCCCTTCATTCTCAAGGACAAGGATTTTCTTGTTGAAGCGACAGCGAGGTTTGTAAGACTTAAGCTGAAACACGAAGGGCAGATCGGGACTTCTGGTTACTGTCTAGTTGATGCCTCTGCGAGACGCAGGTCTTCTGGTAGGGTCTGTGAGAGCGTTTCATGCAAACCCACGGGCATCGAGCATACTCTATTAAGCCCAGCCTGCCCTGTTCGACCAGCGAGATTTTTCACGACTTCAGATTGCGCAGCTGATATCTGTAAGTTTATGGCGACGAGATGCAGAGAGTCGGGAGGTTTCCCCCCCAGCCGAATACCCAGGCCCTCTACGACACTCGGGACGATCAGAGCGACGACGAGTTTTTCGACCGGACAGCCGCTAAGCTCGGACACCAGTGCTCGGCCTTTTGTGATTCAGGACGAGGGCCCACAGGGTACACGCGGCGCTTTCGTCTCGTTTGTGTGCAGCACCACCTCTTTCTCCAGGCTGTGCAGAAGGCTTCGACACCGAAGGTGGAGGAGGCGCCAGCAGACGGCAGCTGGAGAAGGTTAGCCTGGATTCCAGAGTCTTCTGATTCTATTTGTGCGCTCCACCCCTTCGAGGCATGACGCAGCTCCCCAACACTCATCAACAGCTGGTTTGAGGAAAATTGTCTGACATGATCGTCGAGAGCAAGCGGTGGGTACTACGCGAAGCACACAGAGCATCCAAAAACTTGCGAAATGAGTCGAACCAAAGACTTCGATTTTCACCTCCCCCAAAACTCAAACGTTGTTAGAGAAGCTGGTGAGAACCCTAGACCCGCAAGATTAAAAGCCTGCTGGCTTTCGTCCCCTCAGCGGCATAGCTTGTTCAGTCTGCCGATATTCCATCGGAGCTGATGGGCCTTCCCACGCCTGTGACTCAGTCAAAGCTGTGGTTCACGCTGGTTGACAAGGTTTCGGTGGTCAAGGTTTGGTTCCCAGTCTCACATCCACGGAAGGACACTCCCGAAACGGAACCCTGGAAGCGCTCAATGCTTCAGGCCGTCAGGCTTCTGAGTACCCGCCCGAGACTCGCAAACCTTGCCCCTAGCCGCCCAAGTGATCCCTCCCCTCCAGTCCATTCGCTGCGATGGGCGCGACTCGATCTTCCACTTTTCGCCATGTTGAAACCCGAAGGCCCGACTGCAAAGAACCGCCTCTCCACCCAGGCTGGATGATGTCGAGAATCAGAAGTCCTTGGAGGCGCACAGTTTCGTTTGGTGTTCTGCCGCGTCGTGCGTTGTTTGGGGCGTGCCTTACAAGCTACTTTGGGGCCAAGTTCGCCTTGAGGTTCCAAGTCCCGAGACTTTTATGTGAACTTGTCTGCATCTCATTCTGAAGACCAGGGCCGGGGTGTGCTGCAACCAACATGCTGTTGTTAGCGCAGGTCAAGGTGAGCCAGCTCAAGACGGAGCAGGCTTCCATAATCCCGAGTGTAGGTTTCGAGGTTTAGCAGTTGTCGAGCCTGACAACACCTAGGGTTGATTTATTTATTTATGTTTATTTAGACTGCGGCATGCCGCTTGCAAGTTGCTGTAGCAATCTTTCTGGCCTCGGTGCGTTGAATGGAAGGTACGGTCTCAGGCTCACGCTCCATGGTCATGGCACAGACCCTGCAGCTCATCCCTTCCTGCGATTTTGTGGCAGTGCCAGGCAAGGGTCTCTGCACAGCTGGCAGCCGAGAAGGCGGCTGGAGATTCCGGTGGGACCGAAGCAGTAACGCCGCGTAACTCCGTGGGGTGCCCTATACCAGTACGCCGCAAACACCGCTGTCTCCAAGTCTCCTCAGGCCATGACTTCAACTTAAACCATGCAGGTGAAGGCCAAAAAGCAGGCTGACCAGCAGGAGCCCGAGGACCGAGGAGCAAGTCTTGGAGCTGAGACTCTCTTGGGTGATTGGTGGTTTTGGGTTCCCGGAACCTTCGGTGCTCAATGTCCCAAAGCCTTTGGCCGACAATTGTTGCGCGATTTGGCAAAGAGGTCTTCGCATAGGTTGGGGTGGCGGCATTAACAGACTTGGGCACTCACAAGACATAAGACATATATGCAAATACACATACACACACATATATGCATATATATATGTATATATATATATATATATATATATATATGCATATATATACATATATATACACGCGGACGCATGTACCTACATGTGTCATGTATCTTCGACATTTCGAAGGATGC